>JAQFZP010000369.1:0-38872 GCA_034695745.1 Geophilus truncorum
CAGTGTTGAAAAACCGCCAATTTTAAAACAAGTTGTGTACCTAAGTTGCAAAAGTGATTACCAGGTGGCAGCAGGTGCAAGAACCTGTCTTTGAAAGAATAATAGTTTACTCAATTGGATACTAGATGGCGTGGAAATAGGTGTTGCAATTTCAACACATCGAAAATTCGCGATATTTATGCTGATTCTAATGTGCTGAAATGAGGTCATCTAATTAAAGAAAGTTTTTGACTAGTAGAGATGGAAAGGGTTGAGTGTATATATAGCTCATGGACATTGAGTCGTTGACTCACTCCTCTGGAATGCATTTTTTCGTATTTTAAATTTACTTTATTCCATTTTTTTTTCACTCAACGAATTGAACAAACAAACAATTCTTTCTTGTATTTAAAGAGGGATTTAAATTTCAAGTTGAGTTCTGCATTTCTTGCCGTCTCACGCTTCTTTATTTTCTTATTTTTTTTTTTCAATACGCAAACGTGACACATGAATGGGGCAAGAAATTTAACTGCAAAACACACATTGCCTATCCCACCATGATTCATTATGGACCAATTTCAGTCCTACATTTCACTCCCTCTGATGACTGTTTAATAATACGACAAACGTTGTCTTGATCCATCAGTTGTACAACGTTAAATAAATGGCATTTAAAAGAGCCACTCCTTTTTCCACTCCACTTATCTCTTCCCCTCCTTGCTGTCATCACCACCTGCATATGTTTCGGGATGATGGAGGATGGTAAATTTTTAAAACTTTAGTTGATAACATCGCTTACACACTTTGTGGTCATTTTTTAATGGCTTTTTCGAGTTGACTGACAATGGTGGTTATTTATGTATTTGACAGCCACAATAACATCATTCTTTACTTTTTTTTTAATTAAGGAAGAGCTATGAAAATGAGTTAGCAGTTTTTTTTTTTAATTCAGAGGAACTCTGATCGAGTGAAGTGATAAGTTGAGGGATTTATTCCCTTTTGAATAAAGGCTTTGATTTCTTGTATAAGAAAAGTGGAAAGATGACGTAGATTTATGTTTCCTGTTAATTTCAATTGGAATAGAATAATTTAACGTAAAGTAGGTGGCAGAACAATAAGTTTAATTTCAGTAGAGGAGTTGAGTTTGACGTATGAAATTATTATATTTATAAAACAAATAATATTTTTATGAAAAGGCCTCCATTGTATTGCAGCAGTCATTCACTTGTATGTTTTGATGAAGTAACTGTTAATCAAATTATCATGTTGTTATTAGAATTGGTAACAATTTAAATTTCATGAAATTGGAAATTTTGGAGATAGATTTCTTTTCCATAGAATTGCTCAACAAAAGACATTGTTCTTCTAAATTTGTTGTATCATACCAAATGAATCTACATATCGACACTGACAATCAAAAGGTGTAATTATGTTAGCACTAATTTGCAAAAAAAAAACCTGCTTTAATTAGATTATTTTCCATTGTGCTTCTTTCAAAAAAGTTGGGCTTTGTGAGTAGCTCTCATTTGAATACACCATACAGTATTTTGTCGCAGAATACGTAATACCCATTGTGTTAGACATGTGCATGGGGAGATAGACGAAATCAGAAGGGTGGGAAATAAACCAGATAATAAACCTGTCAAAAGTACTTCCTGTTTGCTTGATGGAAACCAATGCTTTGAGAGCAATCTCTGAATATTGATTCGTAAATCACACTTTAGGGCAAAAAAAAATAACGGAAAAGAAAAAGAAAAAAAATTACTCGAGTAAGTTCAAAACACAACTGCCTCACTTCTCTCATTTTAGCATAAATCAGATGCTCGAAGGAGTTAATACACTCTAATTTCTCCATAGCCTAATCGCTGTAACATCCAAAGGTGTAATTAACATGCTTTTGGAATTTCTTTCTTGTGTTTGCCTGTAGGCTTCAGTGTGATCTTTGAAAAGCGTCAAATGTAGAACTCATTATCTTAATTGTCGCTGATTTTCGTTTCCTCAATGCACAAAAAAAAAAAAAACATGACGTTGACGTATAGCTCGAATTAGGCATTATACAAGATTACAATACAACTTATTACGGCATTACCATGAGATCACGATATAATAACTAAAACAGAAAAAATAAAAATAAAAGTTTTTCACTAGTTGCTAAGCACACAAAAGAGAAGTTATTAAAATTCACGTAAAAGGGCACATGACATAATAATGACCTTTAAAGATAAAGACAGTTAAAATAAAACAGTAAAAAATATGGATAGTTTTGTGGGATGATTTCCACCTGCTGGGTCGGTGAATGAAGGAAAATTACATCCCTCGTCCACCAATAGAACAACCCAGCCTTGGAAGAGCTAATAGCAACCGCCACTACCGCCAACTGGCTGCCACATTCACAGTCACGAGCTTTCTGCTGTCTCCCGACGCCTCCGCTCTCGTCTGCCGGTGGCAGGTGGAAGGTGGTTTATGAATCACATCTTTTTTCCAGGTTAGTTTTGTTGAGGAAATTGTGCTCGGTTTTAAATTGGGATTTATAAAACGTGGTCGTGGTGACGCTGGGTAACCATTTTGTAATGCTGCCCAGCAGCACTTAACAGGAAGGATGATCGAACTCACAGTTGGGAAACGTTCATTTTCTGTTGTAAAGGAAGTGTGTTGTAAGATACGTGCAGGATATCCGACCTTGTGGGTCGTATTGGTAGTGAGAATATTTCAGGTTACCTCAGGTAACCTGGGAATTATTTTATTGTGTTTTGTAAAAGGAAATAAGAGGTAATCATAGTCAGATCGGATCGTATTACTACTGACTTGTATTTTATGAGTCATATGTGCTAATGAGATCTGAAACGTTTATTTAACACCGGTTTTGAAGTGTGGGTGTTTTGTAATATTTTATCATTTTTTTTAACTTGAATTTTTTTTCGTTTTGAAAATTAGATAGTTGCATACCTTTGAAACTTTTGAGATGGAACCATAAAAAATGCAGAAAGGGTTAGAAAATTCGGAGTGCTCAGTCGAGCTTGAAACTATTAGGTCAAAAACCTTGGAAAGAGAAAACTAGGCAGTAGTAGAAGTGATGTTTATTATTATCCACCATTCAATTATCGCGAAAATTAATCAAAGTGAAGTTTTGGAAAGATCGTTCAACTTAGAACGGAAGTAGGTTTAATTTGTGCTATTATATTTGCACGTCCTTGTGTCTAGCATTTTTACTTGATTTGCTGCCAACAAGGTTTCTTTGCACTGGGTTTCTGGTCATGAGGTCAGCTGGCTGGGAGGGCTTTTCCCCTCCCTTGAGGTGTACTATTTTGTAGGGTAAAGGTGATAGCAGTGAAAATTTTACGACCACCTCTGATAGGAACCCATTTATCTTTGCCTAAACTACCCCTGGTGGTGCAGGGTTGATTTGGAAACGGTATCATTGACAGTTGACAAGCTGAGGTTGTTGGCTTTTGACAGCTTCAACTGATGCATGCATTAAAAAGAACAATCCCCAGGGTTGTTGGCTGCTAATTTGTGCAAATCAGTTCTGACATTGGATGTCTTGCAAACATCTTCCTTTTTTGAGTTGGTTGTGCAGTATGAAATTTCTCATCTTCAAAGGGTAAATTCAGCAATCTTCTTATTGATTACAGCAATTCTAGCCATGTGTGACCTGTTGCACGACAATCATAGTTGCTGATGCCCAGTTGCACCAACAAAAGTTAAAATTTAAGCTGAGTTTAACAATACTTTTAACATTGGTTAAACTCTAGTTAACTTTATCATTAGATAGACTCTAGTTAACTTTAACATTTGTTGGTGTAATCAGCTTCCAACATTGGTTAAACTCCAGTTATCTTTAACTTTCGTTGGGGCAATTGGTCATAAGAAAACTTTGTTTAAGTTGAAAAGCACACATACTTTTGAATGTTGATGTTTGGATTACTACAAATTTCATTCAAGGTCAAAAACGATTTTTCTAAAAAAAAAAAATTTATTATGATCAAAGCTAAGAATGGAGTTTAAAATAGTAATTAAGGAATCTTTTTATAGTCAACCATTTTTTCCCTTATGTCCTCATTTAGTTTTGCATGCAGAAAGCATGACACCAAAGGGTTATTCAATTTCGTTTAAAGCATGAATGCTACTATTCTTGGTTAAGTTTCTCTGATATTGATGCCATTAACCTCAGGGTGTGATCTGTTGCTTGCAACGAAAATAGCCATTAGTGCTAACGGGGCTTGTGGGTGTTAATTTCCAGGAATTCGTCCCGGGATGATGCATAGAGTTAATAGTTTATTGCAGTCCATATCGAACGATGTACAAAACTGAATTTGCTCCAATGAAGTTATCGCTTTATCACGTCATAAAAAACCTGTTCAACAAAAGATAAGGGTCTGCATAGGAGGGGTCGAGGAAAATCCAAAGTTTATTTTTATTTATTTTATTTATTATTTATTTATTTATATATTCAGTTTTCTTTTGTTTCATTTACAAGTAGTTGTTAAGGTTTCAGTTGAGTTTTTGATTTTTTTCGATTTTTTCTCCCTGGGTTATGGGGTGATTGTTTTAATTACTCATTTCCAAGTACTGAGGAGTGAAAACATGGTGGTTTGAACCACGTTCATTAATCACTTTGTACCTAGGAGGATAGGACAAGGTTATAACGCCAGTCGTTTTTCCTGGAATTTTATATTTGAGTGAACATCCATTGTCCACCAGACATGGATCACGCGATCAAGGTGTGCGAGGAAATAAATTATTCTAAAAAGCTTTTTAAAAAATGTAAATACGGATAAGATAAGGTGTTAATATAACATATGGAGCCAACCGGAAGTCGTTTTTAATTTAATCAACACCGATTTTATCACATTAAATACATGGCCTGATTTCGTTTATCGACATTTATCTTTATTAGTCTTGCACCTGTAGAGATTGAAATTTTAGGACATTTTTATTAGATTAAAAAAAATTTAAAAAAATTGTATTGTAAATTTTTTTTTGAAAGAAACTTTTCTCTCGTAAACACATTCCAGAATGTTTACTTAAATCCAGATGGACCAATGTGGTGAAAAGGCTTAAAATATACACTGCTAGAAATGAAGAAACTTAATTTATACACAGCACTTTTCTTTTTCTTCTTTTCCTCGATTGTAATTGGAGCGTCAAGTGCGAGCGCTTTACGTGTTGTGTTGAGTGTGTTTACGATGGCACGGCTGGTTTATTTCATTTGTACTAGCCGAGTGCAATAACCCAATATAATTCAGAAGTCATGCTTAATAATCTAGTTGTTAAACGAAATGTTAATTATCGACGCCGAGCAACTTGTTTGTTTGCATTAAAATTTAAAAAATTAACTGGTACAACCCACACACATTTGTTTTGAGATGACTCAGCACCAATTGACAAATATCTATCATCAGCAGTTTACAAATAAATATATATATTTTTTCCAAAAACGATTTTATTTTGCTCTTATTCACGTATATCTTTGGGGTCTAGGTCACAATTTGATGATTTAGGTTTTAAAATGTTAATGAAGTTGTTTTTTTCCTTTGTTTTTATTGTTGCTACATACACGTTAATTAAAAGAAATTGTGTCATGAGGAAGTTTTCCAAAATTACCAATTATGCTGTCACTTGATTTTAAGAATCGTAAAACTAGATTGGGGCATATCTCCATGAAAATAAGCCGAAGAGAATATATATGTGACCTAGGCACAATTTGACCGTGGAAAATGGCTGAAAATAAATTTCTGCACGTATTTTTAAACGATTGTTATTTTTTTTCTCAAGAAAAGCTAAGCTAATAAAATTTTTTTTGGCACCAGTAACTTAAATTTGGTATTGACAGAATTTGCTTTATAAATTTATCTTCGTTTTGTTTGTTTTTGAGCCTCTATTCAGTGAGTGCCCTCGAAGCAGCCCCACCTGTTCCTGGTTTGCTTGATTCTCATGATAATACATGTCTAGTGGCTCCTCTGTGGTTCTTTTTTTTTTTTGTTTTACTAGTGGACAGATTTACTCTACAATTGTGATCAGTTGGGTGTAACCTGAAATCAGAATTGAATAGAGCAAAATTGTGCACTTAACCCTGCATTGTGTAGTTACATAAGTGTAGTCTAAATCTATTTGAAGTCTCTTGACAGAAGGAAAAAAGCAAATTTTTTAACTTTAAATTTTTTTGCTTTTAAACTTAAAAAAATTGCAATAAATTCACCGAATGTAAATATTTAGAAACTACTCTAGCAGAAAGGGTCACGACTTGTTTTTAAAGCGTAATTTGAAAAACGTTTCAATTAATGCTTGGTCCGAGCAAACAAAATATAAGTTGAATGGATGAGTTTTATATTTATTAAGTTTTTATTTTTTCAATTACAGGCTTTGCAGAAGGACATCGAATCGCATCAAAAGAATGTATTGTCAGTCTTGAAGTTGTGTGACCAATTGCAAGGAGACGACCAAGCCTCAGATCTCGTTCGAGATGCAGCTCGTGTGCAAAGTGTTGCTCAGAATCTACAAAGAAGATGGCATGCAACTTGGTTGAAATCCCTTGAATGCCATTTCGTGATCGAAGAACTCATTACGAAATTTAGAGAAGTGAGTATTTAATCGGTCTGCAATCCATCGGTATCAAAATCTTGAAAGTAGAAGATAATAGCTGCTGTCATTGGCCTAGCGCGTTCTACTGTTCCTTAGATAGTAACCTGGAATACCAGAATTCAATATATCTTAAACAGTAGTTATGTTTGAGTAAAAATAAATAACCGATTACTTTGGAACCCCTAAAGAACCCTTGGCCTTTTGGTAAAAGGGCAAGAAATCTTGCTGTGTAAATAAGTCAGGTCAAGGGGAGGAATAGACCCAACAGCATCTCTTGGGAATTGAAAAGAAATTCACGAAGTGAAACCCGTTAAAATTTAACTAGGCTTAAAATACTCACCGACCTTAAAAATTGCCTTTTTTGGCCAACAAGTGGTCATGATGAGCTAGTTGCCTTGGTTTTTGTTCAAATGTGATCTATTGTAGGCGAAGGGGGAAGGCAAACTGCAACATAAGGGAAGAGGGGTCAGATGCAAACGCATAAATTAGTCAAAAATGTCCATTTGATTTTTCGTGCATACAAAATAAGGTTAGAACAAAGACCAAAACTGACGTTTAACTGCATGAAAAATGGGTGTATGGGGCCAGAGGGATTACAAAGATGGATGTCTATTGTCGAGAGGGGTTTCAGCTATAATTGAATTTTTAATTCAACGCTTGGTTTAAAGGTGGGTGAAAAGCCCAGGTGGTCAAGGTAAATGTGTAATATTATCCCTCCCAAACCTCACCTTGAAATACAAGATCTTCCTTTTAAGTTCTCGAATGATCACAGAGACATTTGATATTTCCAAACGTAAGTTGAGAAAATAATTTTTCTCTTTAAGCGAGTGAAGTAAATTAAAGTTGTGCCACACGGAATAAACATTAGTATTCCCCTCCCTCGAGTTCGGTGTCATAAAAAGTTAAATTTAAACTCCCCGCTTATTTCTGGGGTGTTTTTATACTTAAGTGATGAATTTATTGCTCGGATTAACATTTTTTTCTCATTTCAATTCACAAGAAACACGATTTATCTAATATCTGTCTCCACTTGTTAGTACACACTTTCAAGCGTTTCTGATACAAAAAAAAATCTTATCATTTCAAATAGCTATGAACTTTGGAGTTTTGTAACTTAAACAGAGATTATTTCACTGTTACTTGATTAAACAAAACCTTGACGTCAATCTTTCCTCAAATTCGCTGTCGGGTTTTGTATTTTTCCTTTGCTTATTCGCCACTTTATTTTCTGCCCCGAGGGTTAGTGCTTCACAAGCGGAGCCACTGGGCTCAATACTCTTTATGAGCCTCAGTAGGGGAGAGAGAGGCCAGTTGTCGAGTGTTTAGTTTGCCTGGCGTCTGGTTGTGGTTGGTAGGAGCTTGGCGCCTTAACTTGACCATGCGTCATTCTTTCAGACGACAGCGTTAAATCTTCTGTTTGCAAACTTTTTTTTTTTTGCAAAGGTAAACACAGTCTGGATGTCTAAAATTAATTCAGGTAAGTCACAATTGAATTTATAATTGTAATTTTGTTTTGGACTTTTAAATCGTGGTAAAAGTCAACCTAAAAAAATATTTTCTTTTACAAGTTAGTGGTGAGTGTTATTTTACATTTTCGAGCTCGAGGTTTATTTGCTCTTATTTTAGAGACGTTTTAAAGACTGGTTGTTTGCTGCCGACACATGCCTCGACATGTGCTCTTAACACGTAAAAGACTCCACCATCTGCCGCTATGCCATGGTGAACTCGAATGAGTGGTATTATGTGTTCGAAGAGATGTAGTAAATCTTTGGTGTGCTGATATAATTATACATGAATTGCAAGTGAGTTGCTCTTGTCAATTTAATTAGGAGTTGGAAATTGTTCGAGTGCAGTGTAGGCAGCAGGCACCATCTGCTTGGGTGTCACTTAAGAGTCCATTGATCCGTTTGACTCTTTCTAGTAATAGCTCATATTCATTTCGTCAATTATTTATAAAGGTGTAGGTTTTTGCCCTTAATTTCTTTCTTAACTCGCACAAAATACACAATTTTATTAATTCATCTTTTAATGACATTTTTTCATCATCTTGTTTAATATTTAATACATAACAATTTTTTTTGTTCTTTTAATCATGTTTAGTCTGTGTAAATTTTTTTATGAATGTCGAGGTTGTTTTTATGCAATTACAGTCCGTTGTGGTCATGTCAACAAAATTTATCTCGACTTGAGCTGAACGCATGAGTTACCAAGTTTTTGAAGACGGTTTTACTTGCTTTTTAAACTTAGATTCCCATTCTCTTTTCAAAGAGTAATAAGTAGCTGGCTTTATAGTTTAATTGTATGGGAATTACGGGGTTTTAGGTCAATTTTTTATTACGTCAAAACAAGGCAATGTAATTTAAGTTGTCATTTGGGAAAAAATTAAATGTTAGTGAAAATTGTTTTTATTTTTATTTTATTTTTTTTAAAGATCTTTAGATATGGGATGAAGTGCTCACATGTTGAAATGAAATTCATTTACCTTTCTCCTACGCATTTTTCTAATGTATCATTATTACAATTTACCATTAACTCGTTCCTCTCCAGATAGTTTAAAAAAATATAATAAAAAACGGATTCATTAATTTTACCCTGGTGCTTGTCCGTGAAAGTTCAGGTCATTTCTCCTGTATGAAACATTAAGAAATGTTATGGTAGGATCTCGTTTTGGTAATTATCTATTTTATTTTTAATATACTCAAGAACATGTGGCGAAATAATCTCAAAATCAGTTCAAGTTCAATTTGAAATTATGATTTTGATGAAATGGAAAGGAGAAAAAGGTCACCTTTGAATCGGTATTAAACTTTTTTTTTTCTATTTCCGGTTAATTTTTAAGGGAGAAAAATTTTAATTTTAAATTTCTTTTGATTGAAGAAGGAAATGAAAAATTCCAGAGCAAGAGTCAGAAATAGACTCATTCAACGCATTAAAAAGTAATATTTCTTTATAGACCTGTCGATTTAATGTGAATTGTTTTTATAACAAATGAAATTGAATTCGAGCCGACCAAAGTGCGAAGTTTCATTGTGAAAAACAAAAAAAATATCATAAAAGCACAGTTTTATGGTTTAGTGACGTCATTTCAGAAACAAGAGTATACCAATCTCAATGAACATTAAATACTTAACTTTATTATCATTTTATTAAAATAATACTGTCTTAATTATAAATTTTTTATATACCAGCAATTTCATTGTATTTTTCAAATTTAGAGTGTTACGTGAAAACAGGAAATTTTCAATTTCAATTTTTTTTTTGTAATACAATTCTAACTTTGGCGATAGTAACCAGGCAATTTTCAAGGTTTTTTCATTATATTACCATACTTTTTGTGCGTATTTTTTATAATTGGCCTTCAATGATGTCAGCAAAATAATGTATGGTCGGGTTTTGTTTGAAATTCTCATGGCACGGAGGCATACAAAGAGTTGTATCTCAAAGGTTTTGTGTAGGTAATTACAATGTACAATTTTCCCCTACATTTGCTTGAATGACATTCAAGGAAGTTTATTTTTACAGTCTGTGCACCCATAGCTTTGAGGGTGACAGAGCGCATAAATTAGTGGCGTTTGTCTAATGACTTCATGATTTTATCACTTCACTTTATTTGTGAATGAAAAAGTAAACATCATCCGATGGGTGCAGTAAACGATTTTCTCTCGTGATAACATTTTTAATTGATGTTTTTTTTTTTTTTTTTTTTTTTTAGGGAATATTTCCTGGAAAGATATTGGAATCAAGTTTTGATGACGAACCATTGAAGAAATACCCTCGATTGAGCGGAGAATGGTCCGGTAACCCGTTGTTGAAAACACAAATCCAACAGAAAAATGAAGCTTGTTTTTCACCAAATTGTACTTCACTCGACGACACTGACGGATTAATATCTGACGAAATGGAGGAGGAATTCCACAGCGCTCTGGACGGACCTTTGAATGTTTCGCACGAGATCAAAACAAGGGACATTGGAACTGGAAGTGACGGATTCGAACCAATCACCACCAACGACAAAGGCATAATGGTGGGCACAACTGGGATCACCGAGCTTAAAGCCGGTCACGAAGGTTCTTTTGAACCATTCGAAATAATCCAAGACATCGGTTACTCGAGTGAGAGCTCGACACAGTTATCGAACGAAGAACGAAATGGAGAAACGATTCAGATTTATTCATACGAAAAACGGAACTCGACTGAAGATGCAGAGATGAAGTCGGAATCGGAGATAAACGAAGAACCTGAAGTAGTTCAGCAAGAAAACAATGGCGTTGTGAACAGACCAGCCCCTAACTTTGCCACTTATCATTTTACCCATGTTGACACTGATCCTGAATGTAAATTCGAAGAGCAAGAAGAGTACCCGAGTCACAGCACACCTCTGAAACGCAATTCACGTGACTTTTCTCAATTAAATCGTTGGTCAGACGTAGGGTCCATAGACAGTAGCTTCGAGTTGGACTCAACTGTGAGTCAAATCGACTGGTCGGAAGATGACTTTCACCTTAAACAGCCAGCTGTCAAGTCTCAGGAGGAACAGAAACACTGCCAAAACTCGATACACGCACTCGTCGAAGAAGCAGACAGATTGGTCCGGAAGGAGTCGCTGACCGAATTGTTGGGTCCGCGTCACAGTTTGGAACCGCTGAAGCTGGGAGAAGCACAAATCAAAGCAAATCGATTGAAAGAATGGCTGAGAAAGCAACACACAACTTGCCCAATTGCACCTACACTGCCACCTGCCACCGTTCTCGATTCGTCATGCGACGCGAGCGGAGAATGCACGAGCAACGACTCGGAAGACGAGCACTCGGACACATCGGAGGATCTCAATAACAGCGTCATAATGTGTCACAAGCGGAAGGGATCGCTGGATTTGGACGGTACCGTAGAATTAAACGGTACCGTGGAATTAAACGATGGTACTGGGAAAGTAGTAATGAGAAACAAGAAGAGAAGTAACGGAAGTCGACCGTGGAGCGTGACGGAATTGTATCAGTTGACCAATCGACTTGATTTGTCCCCGTTTTCCATCTCCGAAAGTGCTTTAAACGTACTCTTAACCCCAACTACTTTAGAAAGTAGTTGTTTTGATAACAGGTATTATGATTATTTCTTTGAATTTTATTATATAATGACTTAATGTTTATTTATTATAATTTTATTTAGTTCTCCATCCATTATAACCGAAAAAGAAGGCTGCACCCCGTCGTCCGAAAGTATCAACATGACTTGCGTGAGAAAAACAAAATCAGCCAAAGTTCGCAGACGGCACATGCGCAAAAGCGATTCTGGATCCGATAATCATTCCCTGACTCAGGGCAGTGCGAACGGCTCGGATAGTTGCAATCAAAAAACGCTCACTCATCATGTGCGCCGTCACTCGCGCGGCTCAAAATCTCATTCGTCCAGCAGTGGGGGAGGGAAAAGTGCGGGACATTCGTCAGGTACTGAACACTATTCCAGCGAAGCTCATAAAGGTCCAAAACAAGTTGACGTGTCGGATTCGGAGAGTGAACCTACGATGGTTGAGAAAATTCACAAGTTGGATCGACAGCAAACGGAAGAGTTGAGTTCGTTGTCAGAGCAGGCGTGGGATGATTATCAAGTAAATAAATAAATTTTATTTTTAGATGTGATTTAATAAGTTATTAACCTGGTTTTTTTTTTTGTAGGAGGCTCCGTATTTAAGCGAACCATACTCAGAAAATCAAATTGACGAAGATTTGATCAAACGACTTGTGAATTTTGGCGATGACTACAGTGCGTTTATTGAAAGCCAGTCTGACAGTATTTCGGTTGGAAGTTACAAGGGATTGCGAAATTTACGAATTTCAGGACGGTTTTCGAGGAAGCAGGTAAATAAGGGTCTTGAACTGGGGAGAGGAATTTGAAAAATGTTATTTGAATTTTTATTGAACTCAATTCTCTTTGTGAATTGAATTCATATTTATAAATTCTAATTTTTATTTTATTTATTTTTTATTTATTTATTTATTTTTTTTACAAAAGGCATTGAATTCGAGCGACAATATGGAGGAAGATTCCGATTCTGATGTGGATGACTTGAATCACATCATTGAAGATTCGTGCAATCAGCTGCAGTGGTTGGAAACTCGAATTAAGAAACACAAGCCTAAAGATGTACGAGGAAAACGACATATCCCTTTGAGTTCAACATCTGATTACGTAAGAATTTTTTCGTTACACAAATAAGTAGATTTCTTGTCATTCAGTTCTAAAAATCTTAATAACATTTTGACACTTTAATTACTTTTATCTTAACGTAAAAAATTCTTATGATCTGAAACAAAAAAATCTCATGTCCTTTTATTTTTAATTTATCCGAAGCGTTGGGTTTGTCACTGGCCATTAATTTTATTTTGGTCGTAATTCCTATCCTGGTATAAACCATAAACTCAGGGATGTAAATCCAAATATAGAGCGTGATGTTATTACCAGGAAAGAACTTTTGAAATTCGCCAACAGAGATCAGTTAAGGCTGACATGAATTACAGCTGTTGGCGTCACGCAAAATAGGAGTGTCTTAGCTGAGATTAATTTAGAAAAAAAAGTGCCCATTCGTGTTTTCCCATCTGATTGGCGATGTTCGCTTTTCAGTGGAATGAAATATCTGTAGAGAGACGTTTTATCTAGTCATCGATTACAGTAAGTTAAAGTACAATTTTTTAGAGTTTTGCTAGTCTTGGACCAGTTGGCAAAGGGAAGTAACCTCACTTATGTTCATCCGTATCTAATAGTTTCATTGAGGTCAAGTAAGGTGACCCCACAATTGGGAAGTGACAGCAGTCGTTGGAAATGAATGAAACATATTAAAGTCAGTACATTCAGTGTTCAGAATGAGTTTTAATTGAATTTTTATGTTTGGAAAGTTACAAAAAAATATAAAACAGCGTCGTGAAAGTTGTAATTTGAGAGAGTATGATGTCATCTTTTAAAAACTTCTTTTTATTGTGAAGTTTTGATGATAAAAAAATGAAACAAGTTTATCTCATCTCACAGCTGTAATTACATATTTCCAGTCATTCATAATTTAATAAATGTTTATCTTTATTTTACTGCAGATTGAACTCTTCGCTACATGTCAAACGAACATAAACTGTTTGCAAGTGATTGCGGGACATCTTCAAGGAAAACCATATTGTACGAATGTTAGTGCAGCTGACGTACAAAAAGTGAAAGGTAAATTTGTTGTCCCATGATAAATAACGGTATTGTTTCTGCAGGAACACGCGATTACTATTTATGGAACTGTTCAGTGTGAGAGTGAACAAGCCAAAAATGACACTGAGGGATTGTAGCAGTTTTTTCGTGTTTGTAAAATGGCTTTGGTCGCAGTAATCTCTTTCTAACTGCAATTTTTCCATTTCCTTTTATGGTATGGGGTGATTACAGACAGTCGGCATTGAATGAATGCACAAAATGTTGCTTCTGCTTTGTAGGTGGACAACACACCTAGTTTACCTTTATATTGATATGGAAATAACATAAAAGTGACCATTTTTAGAAAAATTTTAATTTAAAAAAAATCAAATTAATTTTATTTTAAATTAAAATTTTTTTTTCTCACGGTTGAGGACAAGGAAGTTATTTTTAAAACGAACTGAAAGGTCTTTTAAGGGGCTCTGTATTAAAATATTTTCTGCATTTTTTTTTTTTTTTGTTGCAATGTTGGGGTATTTTAAAGATCCACACATTTTGGAATAAAAGGGGGGAGGAAATGAATTTCTTTTACTAATGAGTGTTAACAGATTTATACTGGCACATAGTTTCGAAATAGGGTTTGAAATATAAGAAACTGTGCCAGTGTGACATGGTTCGGTGCCAGCATCTGGTTTTGAATTGGTAAATTTAGGAATGGAAGTTTTCACTTAGTCTATTTAATGAAATATTTATTAGCAATATTGCAATTAACTTTGAGAAAAATATTTTTAGAGAGTGGCACTTAATTTTTTTTTTTTTTTTTTTTTTTTTAAATTTTAGATACAATTCTTCGGTGGGAAAAACTACGTAGCATGATGCAGGAGCAGCAAAGCGAGAATAAAATGGAAGATGTGCAACAACAGATGAACGATTTAGAGGAGAGCATGAGCAACATTGATAATTCCATTAGCGGATGTGATAATAAAATAGACGACAGAACTATTTTGGAACGCATGATTCAAGAGTTTCAGGTGGGTATTTTTGTTTACGTCATTGTTTTTTCCGCTCCCAGTGTGGCCAAAGTTTTTGTCAATGAAAAACAACATATGACGCCCGGTGCACATTCCATTCCTGAATTGCGTCAGAGGATGTTGATCACACTGACATGACAAATGGACAAATTGTGCTTATTAGAAGGGATTACAGAGTGGAGACTTGAAAATAAATGGAAATCCAGGCACTTTTCCACGTGTTTTGGCTAAGACCTGTTAGTTATGTATTGGTTTTAACGGTTGAAAAAATTGTAAGAAACTGCTGAGGTGAATGCAATGAGTTAAAATTAGTACATGCTGATGAACTGTTATGCAATTTCGCATTGATGAGTTTGATGCGGTCTTTGCAGTGCTGCCATCTGTGGTTGATTTTTAGAAGTAGATATGTTGGTACTTTCCCCTTCTAATTCCCAGTTTGAACTGTCACTCATACTGAGATTTGAGAAATTTAAGCAATTTCCCAACTTAGATAACTGATTGTGACACTATTACTGAAATCACCTAATTAAGCAAAATTATTGTAATTCGTTTGAAATTACTTAATTATAATTACCAATAAATTGTTACTCAATTACATAAATTGTAAAATTGTATAAAAGTTTGCAACATATTTTTAATTTGGACACCTCTGACGTGGCGTAAACATGAAATCGATTAATTCGATTGCAGATGTGCATTTTAGTAGTTATCTAGCAAGTGCTGCCACTAACGTTTTCGGGTGGAACTTCCAGAGAGAGTACGTATTCATTGGAGTTCAAGTCACCTACGCATTATTTAATGCTTTTGCTTTTTAAATATTCTAAAGTGGGTGACATAATTACCTCATAAAAACAATATATAAAAGGCAAAACAGAATTTATACCGCAAGTCAGAGACAGATACTTAATTTTTTTTTTCTGCATTGCCAAACTTAAAGTGCAGTAAATTCCATAAGTTTGCCTCGTTCCAAGTTATTTCGCATGGTTTCGTTTCTATTTGATCTAATGAATGTGGAGAAAAAAAAGCATTGAGAAAGTTCTTGTGGCATGGCTTGGGTCAATTTAGTGCACGACCTTGCCATTGTATCGCAATGTGTGTAGAGGGGTAAAGAAATGGGGGAAGAATAAATAAAAAAAAAAATAAAAAAAAAAAAACGTGCTAGGGAGATCTAAATGGGAGATGACAGACGTAAAACGTACTCATTCTCCACCCAATGTTCCCCATACAAGGGAAGAGAATAGCTTATAAAAGAATTGGGCTTGTCACAGCCATCTCTTTATGGTACTACGTACTAGTCGATATCATCAGTGCCTTTTAAGAAAAAAATAAAAAATAAAAGGGCAAAATGGTCCTTAGAAATATTTTTTGTACTTTTTCTCAAGAGGGATGAGGGGTCTGAACGATACATGGTTTGAATGACAACTGACCGCAGATTTTGAGTTGTAGGGTAGTGAGTGAGATGAAAATAGGACAGATGGAGCCACTTTGGGAGTTAAACTTGATGTCAAGGATGTAGCTTTATATAAGGACCCTTATATTTTAGATAATTTGAATTTTAAATTTAAATTTTGGTCAATTTGTAGATTTTATTTTTAAATTGTTGTTTGAATTCAGTATTGAATTTTAAAAATAGAGTAGCCAATACTTTGTGACATTGCAAAAGATCTATTCTTGACATATTGAATTGGTAGTTATTGAGATAAATTCCTTTTTTCTTTATTTGTTTTCCTTTTTGTCAATTTACGACTCGAACCTCGTGCCGGAGAGAGAGGTTAGTTTGGCAAATACCAAATCCACTTCTTTTTCTGATCCTTCTCGCAAGAAAAAGTGATGAAATATTCATGGCGGATGTTCCTGTATTTTTCACTCAGAATCCCACTCTAATAAGTTTTTCTTTTCCCCACAAAAGAAGCAAAAAAAATCGCTCAAACTGACCCATCGTTGTGCAGTTATCCATTTAATATTTAAAAACGTCGATAACAAGACATTTGTCAGTCAATCTTCCATTCTCCACTCCTTAATTCCATGACAAGTTTAAGATGGCGTTGAAGGGATGAGTGTCAAGTCTGTATATCCACTCTTGATGACCAAATAAAAGTATACTTTAAGTCGCTCCCCTCGTTTCTTCAACCCCAACTTGTTTTTTTTCCTTCTGCCAAACTGCTGGAAGTGGGAGGATATGATTATTTAGAAAAACTGTCACTTGTCACTGGAGACGCCGGAATTGGGCGTACGGTTGTGTGGAGAACAACAAGAGAAATTACCTGGTGATCAGACAAGAATAATATTGGCAGCTGACAGCTCTCGAGAGATTTAATGCGAACTCACGTCGGGAATGCCAATCAGCACACATCTTATTCAATCTGAGAAAAGAGAGATAAGATGCGTGTACTTATTGCTTTTTGTTTATTACTTTTCCACTAATAAAAACTTACTTTATGGGTATTTGTTAGCTGTAAATTTCCGATTTGTTTATGAGTCGAGGAGTATTGTGTGCGCTTTTCTGGCAAATTGCACCTGTTGCCCTTTGCAGGATACAGGATAATTAAAAAGAAAAAGTTTTTTTGTTGTTGTTTTTGCATTTGGGGAAAAAATGTAGATTTGTGTGTGCGAGACGCCCTCTTCTCATTAACCCATTCAGTCGGTGGCATGATGGGCTCATTGGCATTACTTGGCAGTTTAATAGCTTTCTAAAGTGAGATAATTGCAGTTGGATAGACAGAACAAGGTTTTTTTGGCAAGTTGAAAATAGAGGGAAGCTCGGGTGATTGCTCTTTTACTATGTGATTAAAGCACGATGCAGGAAATTTTCAACATATTTTTATGTTTTGTTAAAGAATTCTGACATTATCATCGCAAATTGCTTTTATTAGCATTTTTTATTCAGCCTTCCGATTGTACCGTACCGGGCTTAATATTAAATTATCGCGTTATTATATATGATTTTTTTTTTTGATTTTCTATTTTCTTTTGATGTATGAAAGTTGTGCGATGGTAAATCTTCATGCTTCTCATTCCGTTCCCATGCAATCATTTTTGATGTAATTCTTTTCACTCAGGCCTACCTGTCCATGTTGCAAGAAAAGAAAGCCACCCTGCTGACCATCAACGTGCAGGTGCACAACTTCATGGCAAGCCCAGGCAGCCCAGATCCAACCCTAAGCAAACTGAAAGAAGAAGTTGCTGCCCTTTACCACCGTTGGGATGAGATATTTCAAAAGTAAGAACTTAATTTTCAATGAGCTTTGACTTTACAGCCTCGAGTTCAAACATCATTGGATGAATGTCTGAGCAGAAATAACTGATTACGACTTTTCAAGCAGCGGAATTTATCTCCATCAAATAAAGAGATAACAGTGGGAAAATAGACTTACATAATAAATATAATAATTAGGGAGTGATCGATTTCGTAATCGGTATCGGATATCGGTCGGTATCTTGATTGCCGATTCCGATTTTTTTCCAAAAATGGTTTTAAGTACCGTATGTTTTGCCTACGTGGTCACAAAAAAAGTAGTATAAACGTTTCTAATACGTTTTTGCTTAAAAATATATTCCAAACATAACGAAAATAAAGCTTTGCCAAAAACCAGTTCGAAATCAAGATAAATACAGAAAAGAATCTTTTTTTAAAAATATTGATTACTAAAATTTAGTTAATTCGTTTATAAATTAAATTTTAATACATGCATTTTTTAAATTAAATTTTATGAAGATTTTTGTAATTAAAACAGAAAATAAAAAATTAACTTGTAAAATTTTGGAAAAATTGGTATCGATATCGGTCGATTTTTTGTTTGCGATATCCGATATTGGTGAAACCTTAATTACATTAAATCATTAAGTCAAATTTGGATTTTATAAAGAAATTACAATTGGTATTGTAGATACTTTTTTATTTTTTTATTTTCTCATCATCCATCAAATCTGTGCAAACAGTACTGTATTTTAAGTATTTCTGTTCTGCATTGAAAAATGTATGTTTGGTCATCGGCCCACTTTGATCTCCAGCAGGCGTTTGAGGGGAGATGTGCATCATGTTGATATGTGTGATTAAATTCAGGGCGTTGCAGCCCTGAGCTCGAGTGCAATTTACACCCTCGAAAAGCAGTTGCTGCAAGTATGATGCGATTCTTGGGCGCTGGGCTCGCGAAGATGGCGCACTGGCCCTCAGGTGTTGGTAGTGGTCATTTGTTGACTTTGAAGCCAATCACTGCCCTTGCAAATGGCCTCCGCCTCATGATGAGAATTGAGGGAACGAGCTCGATATTCCTCTGGGATACAGAGAGGGGGAAGAATTGGCTCGTCCACTCACTCGCTCTACTCAGTCCACTCGTAAAGTCAATCGGTTTATTTTGATTCGGGTGATGGAAAGGGAAATGAAACTTAGAAATTTAAATGTCTCTGTCCCTAGCCGCCAGGGTACCCGTGCCAGTTTAAATTACTTTCAAAAAAGTACGAAATTCGCGTCCCGGTGCGATTTAAGTGATAGGTACGAAGAATAGAGAATATTAAAGTTAAATTTGTAATTTAGCAAATATTGTCAATAGATGGCGGTGAATGAGGAAATTTTGGTTTGATGGCAAATCACTTGCTAGAAATACACGGTGAGGTGAAGAGTTGAGCAAATATGTTTATTGTGGATTGAGTATCATGAAATGTTGAGAGGATGTTTTGGGTTTGTGTTGGCAGGGGCACTGAATGATTAGTTTGTCTTGTTGGCAGAGCTGGAGGTGGCAGAGCGGAGTCTATTGGATCAATAAGTGTTGCTCCGCTCGCACAATTTACTTTATTCGCTTGTCAGGGGCGGCATTGATTGGGTTCAGGCCAGGCTTAATTGGGTGCATATATTGACTTAAGGGCTTTGTGCGCCGGAGGAGGTCTTGTGTAGACACCTCCGAACTGCTTATTGCCTAAGACAAATGGCACGAGGCTCAATCTCAACTGCAAACGTTAGGCAAGTTGAAAAGGATGGGACTATTTTAAAATCATGGGGATTGAACTGAATTTGTGGCTATTTAATTGAGGTTAGAAGTTTTCAAAGGTAAAACCGCAGACGACAGACAAACACATTCCCAATAAATAAAACTCATTTAATTTCATTTAGTTTTAAAAAAGAAATTAAATACAAAAAAAAGTTTTAATAAATTTTGTAATAGGCAGTTTGTGTATTTTGTACGAAATATTTTAATGCAATTTCTTTCGACAAATAGACCTATTCTAAATTTCGATGTAAAAATGTTGGTATAACTGCTCATTACGAATCTAGATTTTCACCGAAAATTTTTGGTCGGTATTACCTACAGATTCTAACAAGTAAGTAAAAATTGCGTTGCGTGATTTCGTTTTCGTTTCAGGGCTTTGCACAAAACTGTCTAATATCAAAAACACAAAATCACAAATTTGCCACGACCATCGTAAGTCGAGAAAAAATATTGTATCCTGCTGTCAACATTACCTTTACTCTCGAAAGATCGTTGGCGTTGATTGGGGAAACTGAAGTGAAGAAAAGTTTACAGCCTTGGCTATAAGCTTGGAATGATTACAATCAGAATGTTTGAAGTCTCAATCTTTGAGGCCCGCACTATGTACCTTTTTTTATTGGCCATTTGTGACTGGCGAAAGAGCCCAGTGACAAAGGCCGTGATCAGGGGCACCCCTGGGCGCTGATATCTCTTTGGAGGACCACAAGAGACCAGTTGAATTTTCTCTCTTTGGACAATCAGTATAACTCAGTTTATGTTGTGTCTAATGAATGGTGGGTGAAGAACATTCATTTCTAACATGGTGGAAGATAAAATGAAAAGAAAGGCACAATGTTTATTAGAAGTCGTTTCTGGAACCCTATTTGATTGATTTTTTTTTTCTTTTTTTTTCTAACCTTCACTAATGCGACTTTTTGGATATGTTTCAGGGGTAACACGAGACTGGAGTCGTTGAACACGTTGAAAAGCACGTGGCTGGAGTACGAAAACGAAATGGACGAACTTCAATCTGAACTCATTAATGATAAAGAAAATTCATCTCTGGCGCCACCTACGGATCAAGTGGCTTCTCAACCCCATCTCTTATTCCCGGCCACCTGTTCGGATGCTTCGAACGAAGTCGAGGTCAGTCAACTCTGAGCTGTTTATGATTTTTCGGGGCTCACGTTTATTTATTTATTCGTGACTTTTTGACAGAAATATTTAAAAGGAAGTAGGCGAATTTGAATAAATTTTTCTATGAGTTTATAACAGGTGCCAATTTTTATATGCAAATTATTATTATTTTTTTTTTTTACCATTTAAACAAAAAAAAACTTTTTTTTATTTTTTTTATTTGCAAAATCCGTTGGCAATTTTTGAGACGCGCATTTTCAAAATTCCCCTCACACTGTCATTTCATTATTGTTATTATTATTATTACCATGGTAACGCCACTTTGCAGTGCCACATCGGGATTTGCATCTCGTGCGCTTGACAGGTGTGAATAATTTCCCTTGCACTTTTTTGTGCAATATTGCACGTGATAAATGAAATTGTAACGTTATGACATTTTTCATTGAAATTTCACTTTATAGTCAATATTCATTTAGCATTTAAGTCTGATTTTTATATAAATATAGTCTAAAGTATTTCTTTGTTGTCAGAAACAATTTACGATATGTTTACCCACCTTTCTTGCGTACTGGGCGTCGAATCCCATTTTCAAGAAAAGATTAACTCTCTTTGTCTTCTATTTTAACAACACAAACCGGTGCAAGTGACCGAAAAATTTTAAGCCTCTTAAACACCTTCAAAAATCATCTGTGAAAAATTATGGCTCTTTAAATGGGGCTTTTAGAGTGAATAACTGACCCTTACCTTAGAGTGCCCAGGTGAGACATTTTCTAAAGAGGTTTTCAACATACCAGTAACCCCTAGAAATTTGCTGTTTGTTTAAAGTATTCAACTCCCGACTTTTGTATTTAGAAATACTTTTCCTTTCATTAATCATCTCTTTAAAGGAAATATTTACCGTTACAAAAAAAATAAATAAACAAAAAGTCAAGTATTTTCCTTAACTGAATGGGAGTGGTGAATTCACAAATGCGACATAATAAATCACAACAGCTTAGTCTTTTTCCCTATCACTGAAACATCTGGGTTTGTTAGCTGCGCCCATGTGAGATTTTTTCGTCACACACACATAAAAGTTGTAACAACCGTTGTCAACTCGTTATAAATGAAATAGATGGTATGCAGTTGACATTTTTTGATGTCTCATGTGATATTTTGATAAAAATATGATTTAATATATATTTTTTTTATTTCTCTCCTTTTTTTTTTTACAACTAGGAAACAAAAATTATTACCTGGTTTGGGGTATTAAAGCCAGATGGCCGTAAATATTTTTGATAAGATGTTGTCTTTAATAACTCCCTGAGAAATTATTCCAAAAAATGTGGGTAAAAAAAAAAAAAAAAAAAAAGAGGGGAAAAAAAAGAGTTTCATTTTATTTTCTGTATTGTTTATTGTCATCAAATCAAACCCCTTACCTTCATAATATTGTCCTGCTCTTAATGGGTTTGCCGTTATTACATAGGAGAATTTGTATTGCCTCTGAGGTAGGTCAAGTGGTCTCTTGACCAATGGATATTAGTAAGAGGACGATGAGGGGGAAAGGCCATAAGTGAGCGTTCTAATTAAAGAGGGAATCATCAAGACCTTGCGACCAAGTGGGTCCTCTAATTACTTTGCCTGTGCTGGTAGCGTTTGGGAGATGAATGGAAAGAAGAAACTTCTTTTTTCAAGCTGGGAGACGAGATTGAAGAAGGGAAATAATTTAAAAGGAAGAGAAAAATGAAAGAAAGGTATGGCAATGAGCCGATGGACTCCTATGGGACTGGAGCTGCTGCTCCCATGGTCTACCAGATGTCATTGGAAAGCCATAGACAGACGCGGACTGCATTTCAGATGAATTCACCCCTTGTACCATTCATGTTGCATTACAATTACCCAACATTTTATACGGTAATGGGTGCAGCACTCGGTGTTATATATGATGCCGATCTTTATTGGTGTATGGGGCGTTTTGGCTAATTGCTTTTCTTGCTCTTCTCAGAGTGTTTGTTTTGTAACACTGTAATAGACATCTGGTGACATCAAGTTATTGCCGGTAGTTTGTTGTTTCTAATTTGTACCGGCAAAATGGTGGAAGTTTGAAAAAAATTATTATAAAATTGCTATATTTTTTTGGAATTTATTAAATTAGGTTTATTTTAAGAAACCTTTAAAGTGTTTACCGTATTCTAATTCTAAATTTATTGACTACACGGGTTTTATTTTATTTGTTAGCTAGCAATTTTGTTTTCATTACTGGCAACATACAGCGCTTGAAGTAACTTGCTCTTGGAGAAGAATAACATTTTATTTATATTTGTTCGATTTATATGACTTTATAGGCCTTTAAAGGTTAGTGGAGCCTTGCGTTTGGCGCCCGATTAGAGGCATTTGGTGTTAAGTCCGCTTCATCTCCAGTCGGGGTTTCAAGTGCTTTGCACGTTAAAGGGGGTTTATTTATTTATTGATTTACTCGGCAGAAACTTCGGCGGATGCCAATCACACGGGTGTTGAGGAGACGAGGATTGGGCTGCGTGAAAGGCCTGTCATTCACGTACGATTAGCTTTATCTATCTGCATTTGGATTGGGTAACAAGCAATCTGTAGAGGAAGAGGTATGAAATTGCCTACGCGATGGAAAGGCTTCATTAGTAAAATTGGTTGGGGTTGCTCTGAGTGATGGCCCCGAAGTTTCAATCACACATTTCACCCGTAATTGACAATCGCACTGACTCATCCCCGAAAAGAAAAGAAAAAAAAATTCCCGGGAATTAATAGAGGAAATTTATTTTCCTTTGAGATACCGCTTTTTGTTGCCCCCTCGCTGTAAAACCGACAAAAAAAATCACAATCTCGAAGCTTTACTGGCAGATTAAAGTGATTTCAAAGGGCCACAGGTATATCTTTTCCTTCCGCACTGGAGAACTCTTGTGAAACAGGATCTCGAAAGTGAATGACGGTCACTCGGACGATAATATTGAATTCCAGCGTTCTGTGAACTGCCCACGCTGATACAAAAGCGCACCTATCACCTGCCCCCGCAGCGTTTGGGGCTTGGGGTAGTGTCGGGCGATATCCAGGTGCATTGATTTCAGACAGGGGGGATTGGGCTGCCAGCCATCACTCCAAGTGACCACCAGGGGGGCGTTTCTGACTGCGAAGCGTCTTCTTGCGGCACAAAAGGGCTGGATTAGTTTTTAATACTTTGCCCGGTTTTTTTTTTCTCTCTCTCTCTTCACCTATTCGTTTTGGTATTTTTTTGTGCCCACCCTTCTTTTGCTTGACTTTTTAATCCACGATGAATTTCCGACCCAGTGACTTGTCAATGTCCAGCTCAATACAAGATGAAAAGGTGAAAATGGGAAAATTACACCGAGGGATCAGTAATGGGTGTTAGTAAAGAACGTGATGAGTTTACTTAACCAGTTCCTTTTCCTACCACAATACACAATAAAAAAAGCTTTTATTATGGCGACGGCAACAAAAGCCGGCTACACACTTTTCTATTCAAGATTTTATGAATCATAGCTGATTTATTGGTGCCTTTTTACGATCTATTCGAAATTGGGTTGACATTTTTTTGGAATAATCAAACATTTGTTCAGATGTTCGGTGATTTTGGCGAAATTTTTAAATTTATTATTTTTTGTTTTCTAGGTAAGTGCGTTGCTCACAGATTCGCTGATGAGCAGTCTCCATGTGCCGGAAAGCTCCGGATTAAACGGTGTCTCGTCACCTACCGTTATGAACCCCGAAACGTTAGCAAAACGCCAGGCGCAGTTGACGCAATTACAAGACTTTGCACGTCGCATGGAAGACATGTTGGCCAACACAAAAGCATGGGACTATATATCTCAACAACTCAATTCAACAGCAGCTGAATTGCAGCGGCTTCAACCCAGGAGACGAAAGAGCAGTTTTCTTTTACCCAACAGCCCACGCCCCGACATACCGAAGAGAGTTCGCTTCAGTATCGCACCTGACATGGACAAACCAGACAGGTAAAAAAAAATATACATTTAGATGTAAAAAAAAAATTTGAATAATCTCCCGGGGAATTATCAGAGGAAATATAATCTGTCTACTAAGGACAGATTTAGCACTGATCCAAAAAATATCCCTTACTGCGAAATTTAGGCAGTTGTCCGTGATTAGCAGTATGGTCACGAAGAGCAGTTAGGGGAAGAGAGCAAAGAGAAGAGAACTCATGTTGGGCTTTGCTCTTGGTCAGTGATCCTCCCACATCTCCCTCCCTCCTTTTTTTCT
Source organism: Geophilus truncorum (assembly GCA_034695745.1). Classification (NCBI taxonomy): domain Eukaryota; kingdom Metazoa; phylum Arthropoda; class Chilopoda; order Geophilomorpha; family Geophilidae; genus Geophilus; species Geophilus truncorum. Next base: position 25,103 of record JAQFZP010000369.1, read on the forward strand.
AGTGCAGCAGGGGTCCTGCATGCTGCTGTTTTCTCTAGGGAGCCACTGACTTAGGAAGAAATGAAATTAGCCATCAGGGGTGTGTTGTACACCAGGTTGAGGTTGTAGCATGTGACTCAAGTGGACATGGCCTTCGCTACAGGAGGCTTGTCACATTACACCCTCTTATAACTGCGTGCGGTTTTACCTTTCCTTTAAGTCACCTTTCTCTATAAAATCAAAGCCTAAATTTCAAAATTTCGAAAATTTCTAAAAAAATATTTTTTTTTGAAATTTTTTTATTTTTAGTTCCAGTTCTAAGTCGGGCAACAAGAGAAACTCATTCTTATGGAGGGTGATTCGAACCGCAGTGCCCATCCAGTTGGCCATCATCGTCGTCCTGTGCGTCGCATACCTGCTGGGTCCTGATTGCTGCGATAGTCGCAATAACTTCGTCTTTTCTTTCTCGCCGCATTTGCGTTACGTCAACGGGCCGCCACCGGTGTGAAGCTGCTGGAAGGAGAAATGACATTTTTCTCTCTCTCTTAAACCCCCGTGCCTTTGATACATACCCGCCTTTAGCGTAGAGGTTGATATCACCATAAATTAATTTTGATCGTCGAGGCAATTCCTGTCATGGCGCCGAGTTGCAGTTGGAAGAGGAGAAGAAGCAACGTAAATTGGAAGTTGATTGATTTGACCAGGTGGTTTTCGGGTCGTAAATTTGATGAGCAAATCCTCACGGAAAAAAAAAATGGGAAAAAAAATGTGGGTGAGGAAGGAATAATTCCGAGGTTTAATTTTGAGTTTTCCATACACCGTAGTGCATTACCACCCTTACTGTACGTACGACACCTAATCATAAAGGTAGGATTAAGTGGCCTTAGAGAATGCGTGAGTTATCTTTGTAGAACTTGATACAATATGTAATTACGCATTGACGCATTGTGTCAAGTTTTAGGGAGTAGGAAACACGATGCAATTAATCACGATGTATGCATGTGCAGATTACTGTAGTTAACATTACTGTAGATGTGTAATAACAGTAATAGATGATTTAAGAAAACAAGAATTATCATTTGAAATCGGGAGGTACGGTATATCAACGAGTAATTTTGCACCTGCGTTTTTTAACAGACATGTAGAGTGACCTTAAAGTTCATTTTCAAAGGTTTGGATATGAAAATAGAAAGAAATGTTTTAAATAAAGAAGAGACGAAGGGAAAAAAAAAACAAAGGAAAGTTGCTGTGACCCTGAGTGTTATTTTACTACTTTGCAATTTATAGGGAGAAAAGTGAATATTAAAACTTGGTGTGTGTCATAGTTTAGATTAACGCAGTAGTGGGTCGCCTTGGGTCAATCCTTTGGTCACCGAGTCAAGGTAAACAACAACTTGCAAAATTTTCGCCGCGCTTTTAGATTTTTTTGTTTTTAATAGGCTTCTATGGTAGTTTCCTGTGGAAACATTTTGTTGATCGAGTATTAAATGCCACATTTTTTGGCGTATTTTTTATTTTTTATTTAAAAAGGATTTTTATTATTATTATAAAAAAAAATAAACTCCAATCAAGAATTCAAATTTTTTAATTTGTTCCATTTTTATCATTCATTTGATACATAAATCATGTTTTAAATATAAGTATATTCAAGTGCAATTTTCGTAAGGAAAATAGATAAAATATTCAATTATAATAGAATTATTATATTTTAATTTAATGCTTTTAGGAATTATAAGTCATAGTCTTTTGGCTTTGAAGAAATCTATCATGTCAAAGTACAAATAATTACCGGTAACTAATAATCCTGGAATCTCTATACTATTTGGTAAAAATTTCAAATTACGTCAGCATGAACTAAATTGAGTGTAATACGAACATTATATTTGTTATTTGTTTCTTAAAATACATCAAGTCTTAGATAATTAGTAAATTTATATCTATTTTAAGAGCCAAGAAAGGAAAATGTTGTACTAAGAATATTTATGGAAATGGAAAACAAGGGTACAAAAAATATGCCGTGGAATTTTTACCACATTATATAAAAAAAAATAATATTTTTTTTTGTTAAATTATAGTCAAAAAGATGTGTGATGATGAAACTGGAGAATTTATTTATCTTTTTTTTTTAAATATTTTTTTCTTGTAGGTTTTATTTGAATCTATTAGAGAAAGCAGAGTTTATGAACTGTACTGTTTGTTTTTATTTTTTTCTGTTGTTTTATATTTAATAACCCAAATACATTTTCATTTTTGTCATAGTTTGTTCTCGTTATTGCCTCGTTTAATTTGAAAACACCTGCACAAGTGAAATTTATAATAGCTATGAAAAGAAAAAGAGAAGAAAAGTGGAGGGAAGAAAGGTTAAATAAAAGAGAAACACTGGGGAATTGGATCTCCTAATGCGAATTTTGTATTCATGTGAAATTGTGCAGGCTTTTTATTTATTTCCCTTAAGAATCACGAGTTGATAAAATAAAAGTTTATTCTGTTTTTACTGTAATATCCGATAATAAAAAATCGCAAATAAACTTTTTATATTAAAAGAAAAATGTGTAAATTTCTATTTACAGTTTTTGTTGGTAGATGTCGTTAGTTGTTGTTTTTCGTAATGGAAATGGGTCTCGCTTTTCAAGTGGTCTTTTATTAGACTTCGTCGACGAATTTTCTTCAGAAATGGACACTGAAAAATATCAAAAGGTTCGGCCTAAACCTAATAAAACGCCCACAGGAACCGATGCATGGAGTTGGAGGGAAAGGGGCACCAATTTAAGCTCTAATCGTGGGAAAAAGTAAATGGAGGTAAGTTATACTTTTCGCATGGATTTAAAACTCATTTGCATAATTATAATTTAAATTTATAGAGTTAAATGGTTAAAAATAATGAGAATTAGAAATTTATGCGGTAATTAAGTATCCGGTACACAGGAAGAAGTAAACTTAAAAACTGATAAGCTAAGATGATATGGAATATAAAATTTAATTAAATTTATTGTTATTTCCTCAAAAAATTTTAATTTGAGTGCAGCAGCGCATTTTTTGTGTCGACGCATTTTGTACCACTAAAACTGAACATCAGCAACATCGGTTACTGCCAATAAAGTGTTTACATCATCTCGAGCCGTAATTTGAAGTGAAATTGTTAGGTGTTATCTGTTACCTAAGGATTTACAACTCAAACCTTACAATTTCATGTTTTATTAGAGATTTAAAATTGTTAAATGGATGAACTTTGGCGAATGGCCTGATTCCAACATTAATTTTCAGACAGAACTAGGTTTCTGCCAAGTTTAAATGTGAGAATGGCTATTAATCTTTCCTAATAAATCACACGGGCGTGACTTGTGTGCCATGTCCGGTCCTCACGCGGGGTCCGGCGGGGCCAACGGCGGCCTGACGGGTTCGCCGCTTCGTGAACGGTGGCGCGGTTTAAATGCAATTTCACTAATTTGCAAACCCATTTCAGAAAATCCGAACGAATCTATTGCATTTAAAATTGCTTTACTCAATTAGACTAAATGTAATAGACACAATTAGTTTTTGAAATGGAGAATTAATTAATCTAAATCCATTTATTTATTTTGTTTTCAATTTGTTTTTTAGGGGAGAAAAAAAAAATTGAACGAGATAATAATATTCTACAGCTACTTAATTACATCTTGCAGTAATCCCACGTCACACGTTTCAGGTAGCTTCGTGAGGTGATGACGAACGATTTGAGGTCGCCGTCTCTTAATGACTAGGTGAGAAGTTAAAAGTTTGTTATTTTTTCTGACTTTTAATATAATTATTCTTGTAGCAGTTTCTATAATTACAGTAACTAGGTTTAAAAAACACGCCCATAACAACAAAATTGTTGAAATTGATTTTAAATGTATTTTAACAATAAAATTTATTAAAATAAAAATAAAAAAAAAATTAAAATTAAAAGGCCTTAAATTTTAATTTTTTTAAATTTTAAATAGAAATTTGAGTCGGAAATTTGTGGTTGTCCACTGCGGTGAAGAATCCTTTGGCGTAATCCTAATGCCAATTAGCGGCCAGCGTCCGAAGAGCTAATGGCAGGCTATTCCGTGCGGCTGCACAAGCCCTCGTGACTTACGGGGACGTGACGGCCCTAGGTTGCGTGAGGTACGTGACTTGAACCGTGTGTAGGGCGGGTACGGGGTTGTGGCTGCGCCCGGAGCGGGATCTTGCCTCGCCGCGAGCGTTTGCTCGCCCGGGCAAGAAGTTGCGGCACGTTGCCCGGCGTGGCAGCGATCGAGATGGGCGGGATCGGTTGATTAAATAAGAAGTCGGATGGAGGATGCGATGGCGAAAAAAGAAGAAAAAAGCACTAGCGGGAGAATCAATAAAGATCTCTATCATATTTCATAAACAAGTCTTTTGAGATAAAGAGCCGGTTAAATTAATTATTTCTTTTTCCTGGATGGATTGGATACCGCAGCGAGGATTGGGTCCTTGGGGTTTGCGCAGATATTTTTATTTTATGGGGCGTTCGGCGATGCTACTTTTTGATATTCGAAACATGAAGTTTGAATCGAGCAACTTTTAAAGAGGATATGAATAATGGCTGATGGGTAGGTTTTAATTATTTCATTGAAAGATAAATAGGAAGTTTTCGTTTTATTGTTTCCTTGTTTGGGTTAATTTTTTTTTAATTTTTTTTTTTTTTTAATTATTTTAAATTTATATAAAAAAGCAACTTGGGTTTCTAATAAAATTGATAAAATTTGATAAATCGTATCGCGTAAATATTGTTAAATCTGTTACGTAATTATATTTGAAATCACTCGGGAAATGAAAAGTGTAACTTATAAAACATGAATTACATTTTTATCAAGGTTTTAGGCACTTCACGAAACAGTTAATGTACCTATTGGTTATTCTTAACTGATAAGTAGGTTTAAAGGTAAATAAAAATAAAGTGATAAATTACTATTAATAACACTAAATCTGCTTTATTTATTTGTTTGTTTACTTTTTACAGAAAACGGCTGTACGTTTATTGATTCAAAAATATTGGGTAGACATTCGGCGATAAAGGTATGTTTCATTAATTTGCTGTACTATTTTGAATTTAAATATAATTTTAAATGTTAAAAATGTTTTAAGAATTTTTATGAACTTAAACGTGCTGAGATACATTTATTACAGTAGTTTAAACTTGTATGCGATAAATTTGAAGTTATTCGTGCTTAAATACATTTAAAAACAAATTTAAATGACATTATGACCAAATGTATACTCGACTGAACTACGAATTTTTGTCATTTCCTCTACAACGCCATTAACTTTAACTTTTGAGATTTTGTAAATCTGAGTCAATGACGATACATCAAATACTTCCAACAAATACAACTAGATTATATTTATTTTTAAAATAATAATTCACTATTGTCAGGTTTTTTCTGGGTTAACCAATCAATCATAACGCGCATAGACACAGTCTGCCGTCTGGCGGCAACCGCTCGAACCGAAATGGGCTCGCAGCACATGGCTGAGGCAGAAGCAGAGTTGGCAGGAAGCATCCACGGCGTCTCACGCTCCGCCCTCGCCGCTTGGGACACGCTATTGAATCGCTCGACAGGTGAGATGCATTTTTGTTAGAAAAAAATACTTTTGTCAGTGACTTAAACACAAAATTAGAGCCGAGCGTGCGACATGTTTATTAAGAAAATTAATTTTCTTTGAGAAAATGTATTTTTCGCTCTGCAGATTGTGAGCAATGAATTCTCATCACTTAAATGAGTGTTGATTTTGTGAAATATAAACTCGTTTTGTCTAACCCCGCGAGTTGAAAGCTCGGCCATTTGACATTCAGTCGATGTTCGTTTTGCGTGACCCTATCACTGTTGGTAATGACGGTGCTGACGAGGAAAGTGTGGTAGATTATCTAAGTTTAAAAAGATCTGGAAAAAAGAAAGAAAAACTACAACAACAACAACTGCATCTAGATAAAACATTGTATATTAAGGGTAATAACTTGTTTGTTGCTTCGGGAAAAGGCTTGAAATTCAAGTCAAATAAATTAGTTAAAAAATAAAAAGTATAAATTTATTAAATTTAACTTCCCTTGTCTGAGATTTGCTTACATTTCTATTTACCACACTCCTTTTAAGGGGTCTCGATGGAACTGAACTGAATTAAAAGTGAAACTGCGAAACTAGCTAGCTCATGATGGCCTCAGCCGTGACTTGTTTGTGGGCGTTTGTGTCACTTAACTTTACCTCAACAATCTTTCATTCACTCGAGTGTGAGGAAAACAATTTCAAAAAGAAAAAGTCGACTTTTTTTTCCCCTTTTTTGTTTAACTAAACAAGAAAATTATTACAAAATTTGAATAAAAAGGGTTAAAATTCACGGGGTAAATGGTGGGGCCATGCAATTCCCGGCTCTCAATGAGAGCTCGTAATAATTTAAATGCTTTTTTTTCTTTTGGTTATCTTTTTATCTCACAACTTGCATCACGATGTTAAGGTACCACCTCACCTGCCACTAGAGGCACTTTGTTTTCAATTTTTGCCCTTTGTGCCTTTCGCTTTCAACCCGATTATTTATCTTGCAAACAAACTCGATTGCACGTTAAAATTTGTCTGTAGGCCTAACGAGAGTCCATTATGTCTGCAAGTTCGATAAAGTGGGGAGTTTGGGGTAATTTCAATGAAACAAGTTCAGAAAGTTGCACTTGGTAACAACAAACAGTTTAAAACGGCTTTGTGCAGTTAACGGTTCAATATGTAATTAGTTGGGGCCGTAAAAGCGAATGTGCATTGCCCATACAGCTAACCTGACATAAGTGCGACTTCGGCGTCGCTGCTCCGCGTTCCTATCTTGCTTTGTATTGTGGTCCAAAGGAAATGGAAATGTCGCTTCACTCTTTGCTCATTCCTTGCTATGTACGTGTGCGCTGGACGCAAATTAATTATTGCGAGTCTGATGTCCGACCGCGAATTGTCCACGGATGGCCAATTTTCCTTCTCCTCTCCCTCGGCGCTCGGAACGGAAACGGCACGCTAAGCAACTGGCTCAGACATCTCACGATAACGCACCTTGGACCCGACTAAGAAACGCTTTCAGCTACTGAAAAATACAAATAGAAAAAGAGGGAATGAGATAAAAGAATTAAAGCAAAAAAAGGGGGGGAAAAACAAATACATTTAAATTAATAACATCTGATTTAAAATGACAAAATGATTTTAAAAGTATTCAATTAAAATCCAGAGAAAAGTAAATTTTAATAAGTGTAAATATTTCTTACCGTCGAGTTCCAAAAAAGCGAAAATTAATATCTAATGGAAGATGGTTTAGTGGTGGACATGAACGCGGACGTCGGTCTAGTGTGTGCCGGGAATGAGATTGCGTTGCCGGTTATACAGCCTCGGTGTATAGGGTGCGCCCAGCACGGACGTGTACGTGCCGAGCATGCGGTGGGGGATGACGGCATCTTGACGACGAGCACTCGTCTGTAGAATTGGTCTTTTTTCCCCCACTCCCTCCATTTTTTTCTTCCTCTTTATATCTGCAAAAAATGCTGGTCTGTCTGATTTTAAATGAAAATAAACAGTTATAATATTTTTTTTTTTTAATGTTAAAAAAACCGAGGGGTTGGAAAAGGGTTAAAGTTAGATATTTTTCCGCGTCTGTTATACCTTGGTCATACAGGGTCCAGTTCCAACCCTTTGGGGAGAGTATTGAGTCGTTGGAAACATGAGAAGTACTGGAGTTTCAATAAGCCCTTAGTTACGAAAAGGAGAAAAAAGTCTAGTCGGCTTTGACACATTCGTAGCGGTTTTAATGTCATTTCACATTCCTTTTTCAATTAATAAAAAAAAAAAAAAAAAAGAAAATGAAAAAAAATTCAAAGTAAATAAATCTAAACACCAATAATCAATTTTTTTTTTATTATTATTCCACGTGTTGAGGTACGCTGACCGCCAGAGAGCAGATCGTGTGGTCTGTTCTTACGTGGCTGGAGGGTCCGCGAGCTGAGGAGGCCCACTGCACCACGTGACGAAGTGATGTCACTGGTGAGCGGCGGAGGAGCTTGAGGCGCGGTGCACAACTGGCCCAGTTGGTTCCTCGCTCGGTGGCGTGGTGCCTCCTCACGGATACATATGCAATAACTTTAGTTTTCCATTTTTCTCGAGAGACAATTAAGAGAGAGAAAAAAAAAAGAAAATAAGAAAAAGAAGTTCGAAGAAAGAATTTTTTTTTATTTTTTTATTTTTTTTACCTGTTGGCGCTCCGTGTGTTACAGGAGGTGTCCGTGATATGAGGCCCGTGGACGGCCGAAGTTGATCCCGTCGTCGTCGACACGATGCAGAGCGGCGAGGGATACGGAGCCATGCCAATGGATTTACACATCCCGCAGGGCTACCAATACTTCAGGTAAGAATGTTGTTTTGTGACTATGAATGTGTAGATGTAGTAGTGTAACGGTAGTTGGAGCTGATAAGTTGTCGAGTCATTCGTTAAGGTGAAGATTGCGAGTTTGGCGAGTTGAGGAAGTTGTCACGTGTAGTTTACGAAATGGATTGTCGTGCGTTTGGTTTGTTAGTGTAACCTAGTTTGAGAGTTTTCTGTGTGAATGAATTTTTTTTTTTTTTTTTTATTGTTTTGAGGTCAAAAAAAAGTTTTTTTTGATGCTAATGAAAACAAAGAATGTGTTGTTATTAGTTGTCATTTCAAAGTCTGATGCTGGAATGCGTTGCGTCTCTTCCGCGTTTCTCCGCGCGAGGTTGAAAATTAAAGCTGTTCTGCTTTCGGTTTGTTTCAAAGGAATTTTCCGGTGACTTAATTAAATAGTTATTTTTATATTTTTGTTTTGCTGATACTGTTTTCCCGCACTTGCTATTAAAAGGTTTTCCATTTTTATTTTTAATTTTGAAAAAAAAAAAAAAAAGCTTTCACTTTGATGTTATCATTTTTAACGTCAATTATATCAATCTTTTCCTTCTGTGCTCTTTTTTTCCGGTAGTTAATTATTTTATGGGAAGTTGTGACTAGTTGTTGTTGTTTTGCACAAATGCGTGTTGAATTTGTTTAGCAGAACAGAAGGATAATCTTTAGCTTTGCTTTGCCACTTTTCGTTTTGTAGAGATCGTTAGGTGGAAAATGTTCTGTCGTGTTTAGTTGGCCATGCGTGAAATTGGTCTGGGAAACAAGAGGATAATTAACTGGACCTAATGGTCTTAAGTCCATTTAGTGTATATTGCGGTAATATCGTAGGATTTGCAGTTTGGGATTTGCCTTAATCACTACCTAAACATCTGCAAATTAATATTTAATATGTTGATGATTAAATCCTAATAATTTAAAATAGAAATAAAAACTTAAAAAATTGGATATTAAAAAGAAAATAATTTTTGATGGGATTTGTTTAGCGGCAGATGGGATTTGGACGCACTCACTGGCTTCTTCATCAGTTATCATTATCAAACTGGTATCAAAAGGTAAAAGGTAGATTATCAAAGAGGCCAAACAGGTTGAGAGAAAAGGTGTTTAATTTACCAAACTGACCTGTCCACAGTGTTGTTGTGGAATATTTTTCCTGCACGACTGACTTTTATTTTGCAATGGAGAAAAAAATTAAATGAAATCTCGACAGCAGTGGAAAAAAAAAAAGATGATTGTGTGTAATGAAGCTCTGTGCGAATCTGGCTGACAGGTGAATGCGGATGATACAGTCGAGTTTAGAAGGATATTTGAAATGTCACTACACAATGCATTGCTTTTTTATTGAAATAAAATTAAAAAAAAAAAATATTTCAATACAAAACATCATAAAAACGTGTTTTTAATGACATTATAAAAAATATTAATTACACTCTAGGAATTCGGTTATTATATAATGATATGTAAATGAAGCATCATTATAAAAAAATACCTTGTGAACTCGTGGCTCCCCCTCCTCTACTTCCGCCCTGCGCACCTGTCCACCCCCTCCCTTGGCTGGCCACGCTGTCATTACTGACTCGCGCGCACCACCTCCTCCTCCTCCCCTGAAGGCAGTGATTACGCGGCCTGCGTTCCTGCCCCTCTTTTCGGACGCTGGGGTGAGCCGCAGTCTCGAGCTCAAGGCTGTGATCTAGGGAAGTCGTTTTCAGCTGTTAGGTGTGAAATATAGGGTGTAATGTGCTCGAAAATGAAGAAATCGTTGATTTTTAGCATTGACTTTATTTTTCTCATTAAAAAAATTTAAATAATTAAAAAAATTTAAAATTAAAAAAAAAAAAAAAAAAATTTCAAGTTACAAGTTGAACTCAAAGAAATATTTGTTGAAAACAACTCTTTTTGAAACGCAGAAAGCACGATAAATTATTAATCTTAAAGCGGCCAATGAGCGCGGTTATAAGTGAACGTCTCAGCCAATGAAAACGCGCGACGCGACTGGTGGCCCCTCTGGCCGCGTGTGCTCCCTCGTCTGGCCTCACGCCCGTGCCCTACAATATCGGCTTTAGCCCGTTAATCCACGCGCTCGTTTGGCGGCCATGCGTCAACCCCGTGTTGTTCTCGGCGGTCGTCCTGCATCTATTCGACGTCTCATTTCCATCTCCCGCAATGAGCGGGAACAACGCGGCGAAGAAGCGGTGAGTGCTCCTTCTTTGGTGCTCTCTCGCTCTCTCGCCTTCCTTCATTAATTTTGTGGGTTGGGTAATTTCATCTAACACCATTTGATTTTTTTATTTTTAAATTTTGCGGGACACTCAGTTCGACCTTGATACGGTTTTGCAGGAAAGTGCATGAATTGCTGGCCCAAGATGATTCCACATTCGTAAACGAAGCTGTTTCTTCATTACGGTAGGTTTATAGGCCGAAAGTGGACTTTTGGAATGTCACTTACCGCTCACTTTTATGGAAAAATTTTACGCTGTTAATGGATTATTTATGTAAACTGAAACTTTGAATTTTTTTTTTCTGGTTGAAGAAAAATTTTTTTTAAAGTTTTCTTTACTTCGAATGACCTTGAAGGACATAAAGCGTTTTTTTGGTTAATGGAGGGCTGGGAGTTTTTTTTTTTTTTAAATTTCAAAAAAGAAAAGTTTAGTCTAGTGAGGAGATTTGATGCGGATTAGCACCTGGGCACACCTGCAGTTTTTGAGGTAGTAATTTAATTTACCTGTTACTGCAAAATGTTGAAAGTAAAAAGTTGTTGGACTGGTTTTTCGTATTGATGTAAACAAAATAAATGGACTAGCTTTTTATTTATTTATCTTTCATACGGGAGAAATAACTACAGAGTTATTTTTTCTCCCTTAAAACTCAGCCGAATCATTTGATTGCGGTTTACGCGGCAAGATAAATAATGGTGAGTCGATGACGTCACTTCTTGTCGGCCTTCGCGTCTCCTGTTGTGACTTGCCACCTTGCTTAATGTCGAGATCAAACATTCCCCTTTTCAATCAATGACGTAATCGTTGATGTGCAGATGCGCATCGGTTGGACGTCCCATTTGAATAGCAACGGTCGCCATTTTTAGTTTCTGCCTTTACCTAAACAAGCAGAGGAAGTGATGCAGAATGGAATGTGCCCTTCTTTTTCCCTTTCTTGTTGAGGTCATTGGGTCTGCAATTTTTTTTTGTTTTGTGAAGATTATAAAAAAAAATATTTTGAAAAGTTTATCTTGGGCTTAATACGTCATTCGCGAGGTTTTTATTTGATTTGAGTTTATTAAATTTGTGTGGTGAAGGCGTCGGCCTTAATTTTATTGCTATTGATTGAAGGGATGTCTCTCATGTCCGTCGATTTGGTCAGTCGCTCTAAATTGGCTTTACGAGGCCGTAATATGTTTGCTATGAACCTGGCCACAGTTTATGAGCTGCACTAGACGAAGGGTGAATTTAGCTGTATAAGGATTTTTAATTAAGATGTTGTATAGTGTGTGTCTTGATTTATTATTCTTATTATTTTTTAATTAATTCTGTGAATGGGCTTTTGTGACTTGCAAAATGGACGTCACAAAACTACAGATGGAGTTCTCGTAAGGCAAAAACAATGAGCGTTATTTATTGCCGACGACAGGGAGATAAACTCGTAAAATCAACTGCCACGAGCATAGGATGTTACTTTTCTGCAGGCAAAGGCAAACTCGAGTGGACGTCATCAGTTATTGCGCTTTTCACTTGCAAGTCACGTGGGTTTATTTTGGTTGGGTTTTTTTACACCCATTTCCGAGTTTACAATACCCGATAACAGTTCGCGTAGCGGTGTAAAAATCAATTGTGATTTAAAGACAATAAACGAGTCGAGCTTTAAATGGATTTTCCTGGTAGTGCCCAAAGGGTTGAAGAAGAATTTTTTTTTTCCTTAATTTTTTTTCCCTTTTTTTTTTTTTCTTCTTCTTGGGTTTTAGTTTTCTTCGTAATTTTTTCCAATATTTTTACTTGAAATGAAGTTAAGTGGATTGTTTTCATATCGTCCCCTGTGTGTGAGAATGGTCTCAACCTGGCAAAGGTCCAGTCCATTGGCACACTTCTGCACACCAGAGCCAGCTGGATGGCCTTGGGGGTGCTGAGGTATGTTGGACATTTGAGCGAATCTTTAGGTAAAGTTCCATAATCTTGGAAAGACATTTGGCATTTGACTTTTTACGTGTTGCTCGTTACGTGGACTTGCGAAATAAAAAGATGCATAAAGGCTGGCAGCTGGGTGTCACTGCATGACAAATGTGACGGTTTATTGGGTGTTACTTCTCGTCTGTAATTTATTAATAAGATAATTAAAATTCGAGAAAAAAAATGCGTGAAATCAGAGTTTGAAAGCGAAAGTGAGGTGAAGCGAGACGTTTTGTCTTCATTGATATTTAGGCCTAATTAGAATTTTATTTTTAAAAAATGATATTTCTCGAGTGTCTGCCGACACGACTGTGTATTTAACTCCCCTTTGGCCCCTCGAGGAGCTGAACAACGTCCTCACTCACCCTTGGTAGAGCAAATACAGAGGGCGGTTGAATGAATGAGCCCTGCACCACCCAGTCAACAGGGAGGAGACATTTGTCTCTTTCTTTCTCTCGTGTTGTTGACAGTGTCATTCTAGTCTGTTCAAATAGACCTAAAGATGATAAAAGTGAACAACAGTTGCATTTGTCCCTTTTTTTACTCGTAGGCTACTGGTATGTTGATGCACGGGCAATCGCCTGTGGGCCATGTTTTGACCTATGGAACACCTCAAAGATGACTGATTAGACTTCCTATTCACAAGAGCAAGGTGGTAATTAGAAATATGTTTTGAATTATTAGATGGCGAATGTTCATTTCGTTTGTCTGCGCTTTTTTAAGATAAGATGTATTAATGGCGTTTGATTTGATAGCTTTTTTTTTTTTTAAATTTAAGTATTAAAAATATAAAGTTGTTCAACATTGACTGTTTTATTGCAACTTTTAAGAGGTGCCAAATGAGGAATTTTGTTTATCAAAAAGGGGAGAAAATTGTGGAATAAAAAGTTGTTTTATAGTTACTTTTTATGGCCTTTTTCATTCTATTTAATAGACAGAATGTGCGAATTCGTGATTTGCTTTTATGCCTTTATTACATTTTTATTTGGCATAATTATTTTTGGTAGTAAAATTTGTTGTAGAAATAAAAAAAATTAAAAAAATTATAATTGTTGTATCCATTTTTCATCAAATGGAGGGTAAAATGTTGCCAGAGTGTAAACTTCTTAAAGACCTGTATGTTGCAACAAGTTGTAAGACAAAGCTCATTCATTGCCCTAAAAGAGGACGAAAAATGGGCAAGAGCTAGTCTATACTTAGTGATCATATGTAATGCCCATTCTCAAATGATAATTAG
>JAQFZP010000370.1:0-38861 GCA_034695745.1 Geophilus truncorum
ACTGCAACAAATCCATGACTTAACTGTCGTACACAAGTGAACTGGAAATAGTATTTCTCTTATTTAAATAAATCTCTTCTTTTGAACCACCATGTTGAAATACAAACCTTTGTTTTAATGAAAAGACAATTATTAACGCCGCTTTCAACGACTTGAAATCTTCTTTCAACGTCTTTTAATGCTGCTACTTCTTTTTTCACTGCATCTGCAACACTCATATCCGATTCCCCGGCATCTGCAGCCTTAAAAAATAAAAATAATTAAAATATAAAATAAAATATAGATCAAATTCAGTCAACCAAATTACCTCTGCTGACTCTGGTCCGTATATTATATCAGCAAATTCATTGAGAATGTCATACGCTTCTCTAATGCAATTTCTTTCCTTGTTGTTGTTACACGTGACGATGAAACCTTTCAATCCAGGAGTTAAAACAAAATTACGTTTCTGCCGTTTGTTCTGTTGAAGGTAGAAATTCTTCGATCTCTTCTTGCTGTAATTTGAAGCTTTTTTGTCGCTCATTTTGTAGTTATTTAGCTTGATTACTGTTTGAGTTTAACACCTAATCTGTATCGTAGCAGACATTTTTGTTTTTGATACAGCGCCAAGTGATGAGGCGGGAAAATGAGGAAACTCAAATTAGCGTCATATTGAAATTAGCAAAAATGAAATAAATCCTCTTTTAAAAATACAAGAAATAAATAAATTAACTACTGAAAATATCTATAATTTTTTTAATGTAGGAAAAAATTATATTTTGCATTATTAGTCTAAAAATAAAAATCTAATAGCATAATCCAAAAACATCAAAACTATATAAATTCTTAAATTCAAACCTGAATTTATCTTAGAAAGTTCAAAGAAGAAAAAAATCCAACTAAAAAATGATAACATTAGATTAAAATTAGCAGCTAAAAATATCTGATCATTAACTTATGACCGACATGCCCACACATAATCATTAAATTCTAATCACAATTCTAAACATATCAGAATCTCATTATTTTAAATGCCAAAAAAAGAGAAACAGATGCATCATTTTCATCATCCAATAATGGGTTAAAAATGACTAGAAATCCTATATAAAAAAACTGAAAAAATCCAAAAATCATCATTCACTTGACCAGCTAAGAGCAACTAACAAACAGAAAGTAAGTATTCTTGCAACAACACATCAATATAATGCACAACATTGAAATCTGATTCTCTTAACCCTTTACTTTAGACATGAAAATCACCGTCTTGATCGTGTTCGTCTTCGTCATCATCGCTGCCTTTTTGGCATGCCAAGCAAATGCTGAAGAAGATGAAGAAAAACTCGATGAACGCTTTGGTCTTGGCGGCCTCTGGAAAATGTTGAAGCCACAAATGAAGAAATTGATTGAGAAAGTGAAGGAAAAACTTACCAAACGAGACTTGGAGGAGCGAGAAGCTTTCAACGAAGTGTTTGATGAATATCTAAAGTAATTTGCTGTGCTTTTACTTTAACGTATATAATTGTAAACTGTAAAAACGTAATGCATCAAACGTAATAAATTTAAAATTTAAATTTACCTTTTATATTATTTTATTTCAAATCTACCCAAGTTTCACGTGAAACTTACATATATTAAATTTTAGTTATATTTTTAACACCATTCATTCATAATTCAAATAATCATAATTGACCATTTACACTTCTAAATAATATATTTATCAGTTAACAATAAACAGTTTGTTCATATATATGATAAATCTACAAGTTTTTCATTAAAAATATTCAAAACCGTATTGAAATCTATAAACAATTTCAACATAAAAATATCAGAAAAAAATATGATTTTTATATTTGCAAAACCGTAATAAAATTGTATTATATAGTATAACTTATTATGTTCAGATATTGTTGTTTTTATTCGACGTAATCACGTTAGGACTTTCTGTATTTTCAACCTCTTTCAACAATCTATCCAAAATATCAACAAAGTGTTGAGCATTTTCCTTGCTAAACACCAACGGTGGCTTCAATTTGAGCACATTACGATCTGGACCGTCGGTGCTCAACAATATATGCTCTTCCCTCATTCTAGAAAACTAATATTATAATAAGAAAGTTAAATAAAATTAAGATCATACCTTGTGATGATATGTTGTGCTTCAGCTGTGGCAGGAACTTTAGTTTTTCGATCCAGTACTAACTCGATGCCAATAAAAAGTCCTTCACCTCTAAAAAAAAAAAATTATATATATATTAAAATTGAAGTTATATTTTTATTTCCGGTTGTTACCTGACGTCACCGATAAGAGAGTGATTTTGCTTCAGATTTTGAAGCAAATTGATTGCATAGATTCCAACATCTCTTGCATTCTCTCTCAATTTTTCCTTCTCAATCACGTCCATTACAGCGTTTGCGATGGCACAACTCACAGGATTACCTCCAAACTTCAAAAAATTAAAAAAAAAAAAAATTTGAAAAATTGAAAAAAAATTAAAATTAAAAATTTGAAAAAAAAAATTAAAAAATTAAAAAAAAAATTAAAAAATTGAAAAAAATTATTAAAAAATAGAAAAAAATTATTAAAAAATTTAAAAACAAATTTCTAAATGTATTTTACCGTATTGAAATACTCAATTCCGCTACTTGAAAAACTTCTTGCAACTTCTTGTGTAATAATCACCGCTGAAACTGGATGTCCATTACCCATTGGTTTGCCCAAAGTCACAATATCAGGCACAATATCTTAAAAAAAATTTAACATTAAAAATTTATAATAAAACTTTTATTTTCACTACCTTCACCATCCAGTTGAAATCCCCACCAATGTTTACCAACTCTTCCAAATCCCACTTGAACCTCGTCCGCTATGCAAACACCGCCGGCTTCTCTTACGTATCTGAGTAAACATCAAAACTTTTCATATCTTTATCTGTTTACTCGACACTTTTTACAGACTTGTAAACATTTCTCAAATAATTATGAGGTAAAATTATTTGTCCTCCACAACTCAGTAGCGACTCCGCTATAAAGGCACGCGGTTTTTTGCCTTTTGACGCTAGGGATTCCACGATCTCTCGCACTTCGTTCGCATACAACTCTCCGACATCTTTATCGGGCCAGTCTTCGGTTCTGAATTTACCTCTGTACACATCAGGACAAGGAGCCTTCAAAGTTTAGATTAAATTGCATCTGACTTGATTGAGATTATCGTCTATAAACTTACGACATGAATGTAACTCGGTTTGCCCTGACCTCCGGGATGATTGAACTTATAAGGACTGATGTCGATGGTTGAACTCAAATGGCCGTGATAAGCACTGGAATTATACGAATTATAGAAGCGGGTCAAGTTAATAACATTTATATAAAAATACTCAACTGATCAATTGCAATTACGTCATGAGCTTTTGTGTGTGCTTGAGCTAATCTCAGAGCCAAGTCGTTGGCTTCAGAGCTGAAAAATATCAAAAAATGTAAATTTGAAATAAAAATAAAAGTTTTATTTTACCCAGAATTCACAAAGAAACAGACTGATAATTCAGATGGGAGTAAATCTGTGATTCTTTTGGCACAGAGCACTAAATTATCGTGAAGGAAGCGGCAATTTGTGTTGAGAACTTTCATCTGCTCGCAACCAGCTTCTACTACTGATGGATGGCAATGACCAACTTGTAAAGGAAATAAATTATTAATTTGTCGTTAGTTGTGACATATTTTTTTACCATGTGCAACGTTGTTGATACAGTCTAAATATTCAGTGCCCTTTTCGTCGTACATGTACTGCCCTTTAGCTCGGGTTATTTTTAGTGGATCCAAACGGTAGAAGAGTTTGCATGATTCCCTAAAATTAAAAAAAAAAAAAAAATTAGTTGTGGAAAATTTTAATGCAGTGTTGGTTGCCAATTTTTACCACCAGGGTTCAATAAAAAATATTACCCCATATGTATAAAATTTAATTTGAAATTGTGATCAATTGTGTGTTTAAAATGTCAAGTTTCTCAAGTTCTAGATTTATATTTATATCTTATCTCAATTTTTTTTTAATTTTTTTTTTTTTAAAGATGATTTATCTCGTTTTATCTTTATCTTCTAATATTAGTCTATAATAACTTTCCAATTAATAATAAATATAATAAAAATAATTTTTAAACTATTTCAAAGGTAAATCATGGAAATGCAAACTATAGAATTTTAGCTACATCTGCACAGAGGTCATTGGATTATTACGTCAGCATAAATAACTGCAGACAAAATCAGGTGATCAGTTTACATTTATAAAACTTGAAGTATCGAATAACAAAGTAATTTAACCATAGAGATATTAATATTAAACTAATCACTTGCTACAACTAAGACAAAAATAAATAAAAATAATTACCCAATGTATCTTTTCCTCAATTGAATTGTCTCAGCTTTGGAAACTTTCTCCTGGTCAGCCATTTTCTTCCGAGGTTGTTAGAAAACCTGATTTTAGGTTATGTAATCCAAACTATGTTTATCTTTTATTCACACCTTTTAACTTAAGTAAAAAAAAAACTAATTATTTTAACTAAAAAAAAAATAAGATGTAATTCAAATAAATTCTAAAATAATGCTTTTAAATTAGATAAATATTCTCACAAGACCTTAGTTGTAAAATAAAACTACAATGATCCCAAAATAAAAATTAACTTCAGAAACAACTCAAAACCTGAACTGTTAAATGCATTCTGCAGTTATTCTATATTTAGTAAGTAATAACAGAACATCTGGTCATAATAGTGTTCTAAACTGAGTTTGCTTTAAAAGCTTCCCTGCAATGCAAATAAACACGACTTATTTGACCACATTTTTTATTTACTGCATTTACTTGGGCAATTTGTTCAAAATACACCGAAAACATCACAAGTATTAACTTATAAATGACATATCCTATTTTCACTAATCTGTAACCCTTAAAATACTGGCATCAACTAAAACTGATTAAAATTTTTAACCAACTTCACTTACATGTGTGATAAACGCATGATAACTATTTAAATTTGATATATTTAGTGCTTAATTTAATTTCATCGAATGTTTTGCCCATTTAAACACAATAAAAAATCACAACTGTACGTAAAACATAAAACATTTCTATTTAATTTCTTCTTCATTTTCCTTCTCTTTGCTCTCATTTGCCGCTTCTTGTTCAGCTTCAACTTCTTTCCTTTGCTGGGCAAGTACTGGACACAAGGATTTATGTACTGGCCAATGTAGTTTCTGACACTTCTGACTGCAGTACTGTTCACTTTTACACGAAGAACACTTTTTCACTTGGCAGTCATTCTCCCCACACGTAGCGCAGTTAGTTTCGCTCACGGCCATTCGTTGACCGTTGATACTGGCACTCACTAGAGAGTAAGCCGAGGGGTCATCGCCCACTTTCACAGGAGCCAAACTGCGAACCAACTGCTGCAAGATGGAACTATCAGGATAAGGAAACTGACGAATTCCCTGCCGAATAAAAAGTTCAAAATTCTCCTGAAACCCGTCTTCCGGTCGCTCTTTCAGCCACATCTTAACAACACCCGTCAACGTTTTTTCCCTGTCTTCTCCTTTGCTCACTTTGTCGCAGCAGAATTTAAGAACGTACGCTAGAAAATGTAATTTAAAACCGAGGATTTCGTTTGTTTCTTTCTTCTTCATTTCCCTCTCGCTCATCGCTTCAACGACCTTGACTATTTGATTCCCGTTCTCGACAAGAAGTGGATTTTGCTGGCAAAAGAGAACGACGCCCACTGGATGAATGTTAACTCTCACGACAAATCGATGAACTACTCCAGGTAGATGAGATGCAAGTTTTGCATCTTTTTCTAAACCCTGGGGTTTGGTGTAGTAATCGATGGCTTCTCGAGGAATGAAAGTGTTGATCACACTGACACAGGCGTGATTCCCTGTTTAAAAAACAAAATTTAATTATTCAAATAGAATAGATTTGTTATTGAATCTGCCAGATAAAAAAAAAATATTTGCACGCATCTAAAGACCGTTTAATTAATTATAAATGCTCTTTAAGCAGTAATGAGAAAATCAATACTGATTTAATCAAGGACTCGTCTTGTTTTCACTCCTGTAATAAAATTACTTCAAGATTGATTAAATATAAAATTTATACCAACAAATGCAGCCATTTGAGCTGCAGTTCTGCCCACTGAGTTCACAGAATTCACTGAAGCCCCAGCTTGAAGTAGAAGTTGTGTTGTGGGTACATTTCCAGAGAGTGCTGCAAACATTATTGTTGTATACCCATGATCGTGGTGATTTGAATTCACATCGGCTCCGTGATCGAGCAGAATTTCACACAGTTCTTTGTCACCTAGAAATAAAATTTTATAAGTGAAATTTGATTTTATTTGGATTTTTTTTGTGTACCTCACCTCTATATGCGGCATGTTGAAGTGGTGTCATGCCGTGTTCATCTAAGCAATTTACTTTTACTTCCCCATCTCTGAGAAGACGTTTCACATCGTCTATTTGTCGTTTTTGGACAAATTCGAATAATGATTTTGAAATGTTGTCCATATTTGCCGTTTGTATCACTCAAAATTGCGAATCACATTCAACAACTTGCAGTGGGATTTGGGAAAACCAGAGACGGAAAGAAATTTAAATATAGCTGAAGCAAGTGGCGCTATCTATCGGCTTTGTATAGAACTGTTTTTAAAAAATACTCTTAAAATTACATCAAAATTTAGAAAGATGAAAACATGAATTTCAGGTCGCACGTGTAAAACGAAAACATAAAAAATTTATTTTAGAAATTTTTAAATTATCTAAAATTTATTTTATCTTAAAAATATAAAACAAAATTTAAAAATTTCAAAATTATAAATTAAAAAAATTATTATTTTGTATTGAAATGACGTCATGCAAACAGTCCACTGTTGACTTGTGGAGGAAACAATGCAACCACAAACCAATGTGAAATACAAATTTTATTTGAAAAAGTCCTAATTCCTTTTTAATTTCCAAATTTTAAATTTGCAGCAATGTACAGATGATTTTTTTCGATTGGGATGAACTGTGCTGGATTGCTTTAAACGACCTTTTCGAGTTTTCCATAGATTTCATCTTTATAATCGCCAGTTTGTTGGCACTTTTCGTCGCTCTCCTTATCTGTCTAACAGTTTGGGTCCACCTGTACCTCTTTTTCCTCTTATTTACCAGTGTATTTGTCTTTTTCGTCATAACTTTGGAACTCTATGGCAGTGCTTGGATATTTTTATGCTTATGTTGGCCCTTTTTGGCTCTTGTTGTCTCTTTCACTGGGTTCAATCATTGGCCGCACAAACTTAAAAGAAAAAGAGCGAAGTGAGATATTTGACATTTTATTAATAAGCCATAAATTAATTACCACTTTTTTTTCAGAACTCAAACACAACAGGCTAAAATTAAATGACGGATGGTTTGGGATCTTCTTTCTAATTCTACAGCTATTTTGTTGTATCTTGAACTGTTTGTGTACAGGGTAAAGAATGTTTAAAATTCGAATTTCGCGCGCTTATTTTTGATTGGTTTTTGCAGGTTAATCAATTTTTGTAATGGTTTCTTATATATATTGGAAATAATGTACTGCTTGGTTGGAATTGGGACATTTACAAGTGAAATTGGTGAAAAAAATCATTGTAAAAAGTAAGTAAATGATTTTACTGTCTCTGAAATTTGTTAAATTTTCCTCATGTTTTTTTTTCTTAGAAGCTGTGATAATAAAAAGTCTCCAAAATCTCATAAAGTTGTTCACCATAAACGAAAATGAGCTGTTAAATAAAATTATAAGTTTACCTTTAAACCACTAATTTTTGTAAAATGTTTTTTTTTTAATTTTTCTTGCATAGTCAATAAAAAACTTTGACCATATCTACTGCAGCGCAACCTAGTGTCAATTATAACCTATATTTAAAAAAATCAACTATTTACCGTTTATTACATTATTAAAAAATTCTAATTAAGTATTTAATCACAAATTTAAATCAGCTTATAATGCAAAAACACCAGCGTATCTAACAATGATTATGCTATACCATAATACACAGAAATTTGCATTTATTTAAATGTAGTTTCTAAACCGACACCTAAGACCTAACTCATACAAAAATATAAAAACCATCTTTTAATCTGTCATTTCACACCAAACTCTAAAAAAAAAAAAAAAAAAAAAAAAGACAAAATTCTCAAATATCAAGTAGGCTAGCAGACGATCAAAGCTTCCGTACACTCAGAGCGAGTTAAAATACTGCCTGCTCCCTAGACCTCACATCCGGGTCTTTCCGCCAATGGAAAGATTCGTCTAATCCGGGAACTTTGGAATTTCTAGGGACAAAGGGAGGTCGCCATTTTTTGGTGTGCGAGAGGCTGAAGGGAGTGTAGTAACCCTATTTCCCGATCGTACTTTCGGCTATTTGCGAGGCACAGAAGCGGTAAAAAACGATTTTTGGGACGAGTATGGATCCATCGGCCATCACTCAGCAGGCATTAGCGGCCGCGGAGCTGGAATTGGGTCCCGCACCGGGCGCCGTGGTCAAAATTTTCCGTCGTCCATTTGATCCTGTGGCGCATGAGTTGGATCCCAATTTCCGACTCACAAAGTTCGCCGATTTGAAAGGATGAGGATGTAAGGTCCCTCAGGAGATTCTGCTCAAACTCCTGGAGGGCCTTAATCAGGACGGGACGACCCATGATCACGAACAACATTATTTACACATGGGCGCCATGCCCAGAATTGGTAAATTACAGAAAATTCCAGAAAATATCACTTTTACTAAAAAAAAATTTTTTTTTTTTTAATTTAGGAATTGGAATGGATGCTGCAGTTATTCCTTTACGTCATGGCGGGTTATCCTTGGTTCAATCTACTGATTTTTTTTATCCTTTAGTTGATGATCCTTATGTTATGGTATAAAAAAAATGAATAAATTAAAATGAATGTTGTATTAATTTTTTTTTAAATTATATTAGGGACGAATAGCGTGTTCAAATGTCCTTAGTGATTTATTCGCTATGGGGGTGACCGAATGCGATAATATGTTGATGTTGCTTGGTGTTAGTAATAAAATGACCGATAAAGAAAGAGATACAGTCATTCCACTTATGATGCGAGGTTTTAAGGTATAAAAATTGATGTGAAAATTTTAATTTTACCTCTAAAAAATAATTTAATTTGTTTAGGATTGCGCGCAAGAAGCGGGAACACAAGTAACTGGTGGTCAAACAGTTTTAAACCCATGGGTCACGATTGGCGGTGTAGCGACAACAGTGTGCCAACCGAACGAATTCATTGTGTATGTTTTGATACGATATATCAAAGTAATATTTACCGTATATTTATTTACCGTTTATTTATAGGCCAGATTGTGCTGTAGTGGGTGACGTGTTAGTCTTGACCAAACCACTCGGAACACAAGTAGCCGTAAATGCGTTTCAATGGCTCGATCAACCGGAGCGATGGAATCGAGTGAAATTAGTAGTGACTGAAGAGGATATTAGAAAAGCTTATCAAAGAGCCATGGATAGCATGGCAAGGCTTAATCGGACAGGTTAATAGTCACTTTTTAATTCAATTTAATTCAATATTAATAATTTTTTATATACATTTAGCTGCAAGGTTAATGCACAAGTACAATGCACATGGCGCGACAGACGTAACTGGATTCGGGTTGCTAGGACACGCACAGACGTTGGCTAGAAACCAGAAAAACGAAGTCGCGTTTGTCATTCACAACCTGCCTGTGATCGCAAAAATGGCTGCGGTTGCAAAAGCATGTGGAAACATGTTCCAGCTTTTGCAAGGCCATTCGCCTGAAACATCGGGTAAAAAAATTACACAAATCTTTTTCAAAATTCCAAATTGTAAATTTGTTAATTATTTTTACAGGTGGTTTACTTATATGTTTACCGCGAGAGCAGGCAGCCGCATACTGTAAAGACATAGAGAAACAAGAAGGATATCAGGCTTGGATCATTGGAATTGTTGAGAAAGGAACTCGGTCGGCTAGGATCATCGACAAGCCCCGTGTGATAGAAGTGCCATCCAAAGAAAAAGATGGCGAACTTTGGTAGCGAACTGTCAACCAACCATTCGATTCATAATTTTTTTTTTTTTTTTGGTCTAATTAATTAATTTTTTAGATGTATCTCACTATCTCTAATTTGTACATTCTATGCTTTGTATGATATTTGGCAACGGCCATTGATTCGTTTTAATTTGTGTTCTTCCTGATGGTTTTGTTATTTCTCGTCTTCTTTAGGATTGAGCAGCTAAAGAATTCGAGATTTAAAAAACTTCAGGAGTTGTTTTGATGGAGAAACAATATTATTTGCAAGGTGTTGGAACTCATTTTTTCTTGATCTATGACTCCAAACGGCATAAAACTGTACTAGGTGGCTGTTTGTGATGATGACGTAATCTAAACAAGTCTTGATGAAACAGTCCTTCCCTTGCAAATTTATCTCCTTATTATTGTTTAATGAATTAAATGTTATTTGATATTTTTGAAATAAATATCATTTTCTTCAATTCTGTTTACTTTTCTATTTTTTAAAAATTAATATCATTAATAAAATTTTATCAAACAATAATTTCCACAGTACGGTACCATCTAGTATCAATTCCTTCAACCCAACAATGTTTCAGGCCTAACCAACCCAACATTCATCTTTCCCTCCATTCCACCGATTCCAAATTCATCCCCAAATCCAAATTAATTGTGTGAAAATTCAAATACAAATCCCTGAGTAATGGATGAAAAACTGAACCAACTCCGTTTGAACATCGCGTCAAAGAAACTGCGAGAAATGCGCGAAAATCAAATCCTAACGGATGTCGTGCTCAAGTGCAGAGGCGGGACGATCCACGCACACCGCTGCGTTCTCATGGCCACCAACTCGTTCTTCTACAACATCTTCGCCGACAACCTCAACGGAGATTCCGGCATCGAGGTCGAGTTCGAACACTGGAGCGTCGACGTGATGGTGGTCGTCATCAGCACTTTGTACGGCGACGTGCCGCAGACTTTCAAGAGCATAGACCAAATCATAAACGTTCTGGAAACTTCCCACTTGATAGAGGAAATGATGCTTTTCAACTACTGTCTGAATCTCCTCTTGCAACTACAGACCCCCGATAACTCCGTCGATTTGTTGGATTTAACCGTGAAATACGGGCAAAAGAAAGCGGAAATATGTGTCAAGAAGTTCATGGTGGATCATTTAAACCTACTTTTGAAGAACGGGAAATTGGCGGACATGACTGTCGACCAGATGACTGATTTTGTGTCTTTCGCTTCCGAATCGGTAACCATTGATGATCAGCTAATTGGAGTTGTGATACAATGGGGCAAGAAAAACCAAGTGCAGCGACTGGATAAAGTAATAACACTTTTTAACCTCCTAGAGAAACTTGTCTTTTCCTCAGAAGACATCAATAAGTTGAGCGACGACGACTTCGTCAAGAGTTCTCCGGAGCTCTTGGCGTATTTGACATCCGCAAAGAAGCTTCCGGAAATCAAAGAACCCTCCGTGAACTGCCAACACTCGATTAAAGGGGATTTGAATTCTGCCATATCGTCCGCGAGCCACGAGTTTAATCCCGTGTACTCCGTCGCTAACGAAATCGCACCGACGTTGTTTCCCGACCATCAGCCGGCTCCGTCGGCCCGAAGTTCGGCCGGAAGCGGTCAGAATCGGAGCAATTCTTTTAGGAGTCACAAAAAGCGAGCGCCGTCGACTATTTCTAGCAGCGGGAGCAATAGAGGCAGTGTGCCGAGTTCGAGGGCATCGATGCCAACGAGAACAGGAAGTCGCAAACCGAAGGTACCTAAGCACAACGTTCGTCTCAGTGCTTCGACCAACGACAGATCTCAGTCGAATTCCCGAGATTCCTCAACCACGGTTCAAAAGCGTACAAAGAGTACAAAGAGTACAAAAACAAACTCTCGTCCGGTCACGCCAAAAACTCGACCGACGACCCCGAAAGTGCCAAGTGTCCGTCCCGTGACTCCGCACTCGAGTCCAGAGATGCCGAAGAGTCGACCGCTCACTCCGAATCTTCGACTATCGACAACTATTTTTTGTTCGCCGGCAAACAGTGCGAGTTCTCCCGTCCCAAGCGACCGACCGCGGACTCCGAGTACCCGACCGCAGACACCGAGTGTCGGTCTGCAGACACCGAGCGTTCGCCCGCAAACACCGAGTGTTCGCCCGCAAACACCGAGTGTCCGTCCACTGACGCCGCAGTTTCATTCGGCGACAACGAAGGCACTGGTTCCACGCGCAGCGACGCCAATTCCGATTCAAAATAACCGATCGATGACTCCAAACAGCTTGAAAAGCATCAAAAACTTGGCAAAAACTCCAAAAATCCATCCGGAAATAGAAGAAATTAAAAAAATTAACTCAAAATTATTATCAAAGATAGAAAATAAAACTCATCCAAAATCGAAGGCAAAACGCTTCTCAAATAACCGACCCAGCACTCCGTCGCAAAAACCTAGCAGTAATCGTCGATTGTGGAAAAACGAATCAGTTTTCCAAATATCAAACACAAATTCAATCGATAACGACTCCGGGAGCGAACGAAGCTTCTCTCAGAAAAAACTTAGAGTTGTTAACAAGGGTCGGTACACAACGTCCAACACTTCCGCAATACCAGCAACAATGTCTGCGTATTACAGTAGAGTTTCATCTAGCACCATCTCTATCCCGAGCATGCGCCCTTCATCGAGCAACATTTCGAACGCAGTTTCATCTGGAACGCAACTGGATGCAAAACAGTCGAAATGCTCAGACGTCGAAAAATCATCAGTTCCCTTCGAGTCGATCATAGCGGTCGAATTCACGGAGGAAATAACGGAGGAAATTACCGAAATATCGAGGAAAATTTCGGATCAATCGATCGAGACGACGGAAGTTAGAAGAGCAAAGTCCTCCGTCACCGGCATCTCAATGATTTCGACCGGTATCCCCCGGTCAAACTCGACGTGCACGACCACCTTTATAACTTCGAGGGTTTCGCGCACAAACTCAATTTGCCGACTTCCGAGCATCAAAGACATTTCGTCCGAGTTGAGCAACGTCGACAACATCTCCACCTGCCGAAATCAAGAAGACGAAGATCTGGAAATCGACTTTTGCATCCACTTCTACGCTTTACAAGGCACCGAGTTGCAGACGCAGAAGTATTCGACGTTGAAAAAACAATGGACGCCGGTCAAGGAAATTGTACTCGCGAACTCAGTCGCCAGTAATTGGTATCCGTTGATCTCTAACTATGGCGAGCAGTTTTATTTCGCAATCTCAAGCGACAAGAACTTTATCGCTTTTAGTGAAATCACTGGTCAAACTTACACCGGTCCACAGGTGAAATTTCAAAGCCGCGTTGCAGGAGTCATGGACGGACCGTGGGCTTACGTGTGGAACTACGAATCGATCGCCAGGTTTGACACCGAATCCTACTCCTGGAAGACCTTGTCGCCGAATCCTCACGTCTTTGCTGGGTGGAGTAATCTGGTGGCCACTAATGGTCAGTTGTTTTTCCACGCGTCGTTCCCACCTGCGATTTACAAATACGATTTTGAGAAGAACGAATGGGAGTTGAAGAAGGCGTTCAAGGAAACTTCGAATACGAAATCGATAAAGTGTAAATGTTTGCAAAAATCGTGCAAGAAAAAGTTGTACTTTGTCGTCAATGAGAGACAGTTGTTGACCTTTGACACCGAGAGAAATGTGTGGAATGGGAAGTTTCTGCCCGAATTCGAGTCGCGAGTGCCGCTCGTGATGAACTGCGACGAGGGTTTCATCGTGTTTGGGGACAAGACAACAAAGTCGCAGTTTTTCATTTATTATCCTGAAAATAATAAACTCATCTTTTTTGAAGGCGATGTTATTTTGTATAATGAAAATTTTCTAACTTGTGATGTTACACTTTGAGCAAAAATGACAATAAGAATTCAAGAATTTGTAAAATATATGTAAAAATAATTTTAATTTGAAAATTTGTTTTGCTAAAAATAAAAATTGTAAATTTTTCTTATAAAAAAGAATAACTGTTTTTATTCAGTCACACTGGATGTGATAGAAATCAGTTCCTCTTAATCAGCTTCAGGGTCGACATTTCCCACTGATTTCTATATTAGCCACGGCGCCATCTACCGTTCAAAATTAGCATAAAAACAAAGGCATCAACCCCCTTAAATCAACAATCACCATTTGCCATTACATTCGGGCCTATTTCGTCAATTTAGCTAATCCAAACATCAAAATTATGAGTAACACTATCAACAGTAGCGCGAACGAAAAATTGAATCAAGATCGCATGCATGTCGCTTCGATGAACCTCATCGAGATGCGTGAAAACCGAATTCTCACGGACGTCATCATCAACTGCAAAGACGGGACTCTTCACGCACACAGATGTGTCTTAATGGCCATCAACGCCTTCTTCTACAAGCTTTTCGTCAACAACCAACTGCACAACAACCCCATCATCCTCAATTTCGAATGCATTTCTATCAAGGCAATGTCCACCATCGTCAACTCTTTATACGGCGACGGTCCCAACAAATTCCACAGTGCAGAAGACGTCATGGACGTCATGAACGCAGCAAACGTAGTTAAAGACAAATACATCTTCGCATACTGCATGACTATATTCTTATCTCTATTGTCTTTGGACAACTGCATACATCTGTGGCACCTGAGTGTCAAGTACAGACAAACGCGGGCGGAGAACTCCGTCAAAGCGTACATCGTAGAACATCTTCCGGATCTGTTGAAGTCGGACAAACTGACGTCGATGTCGGCCTCACAGATGACAAATTTAGTGAACAGTGCTTCGGAGTTGATGTGCGTTGGTGACGACTTGTTGCAGCTGGTCGTGCAGTGGACCAAGAGCAATCCGACAGAAAGTAGTGGTGGTCACTTAACAAGAATTCTGAATTGTTTGGATAAATTAGTCTTCTCTGTAGATTGCATCGTCGACTTGCTCAACAACGACAAGTTCATCAAGACGTCTCCGGAACTAACTGCGTATCTCACCTCTGCAAAGGCGATTTCGCACACAATTCCCATCGCCCCCTTGGATTCTCATCTTGCTCAAGCTGCCCTCAAGAAGGGAAAGATACCGATCGACCTTTCGGTTTCGGCTTCGACTACGACTTGTGCTTGCAGTCCGCCTGCGTCGAAAACAAATTTATTGCTCCGACCTTCGTCTTCTGTCAGCTGCAGTCGCACCAGTAAAACAACTCATCGCTCGCCGAATCTCTACTCTATCTTGCGGCGAAAAAAACTACAGAAAGTATACGAACCAAGCACCAACAACGCATGCGTAATTGGAGTCCGTGTCAGTTCATCTTCTCTCAAGTCTTTTAATATGGTGCCATCTCTTGACGTCGATAAGAAAGCCGGGATACAGATACACTTCTACAGTCAACCAGCGAATAAGAAATTTGAAATGAGTTGGCAAGTGTATTCCCTTAGCGAAAAATCGTGGATCAAAGAGAGAACTATTTCGCTCTCGTGTAACGTGACCAGTAATTGGTATCCAGCAACAGACATGTCGGGACGACAGTTTTATTTCGCCATTTCTCACAACAAAACGTTTCTAGCGTACAACGAAGCTTCGGGGAGAACGTACATAGGACCTCCGGTCACTTACCAGAGCAGAGTCGCTGCAATATCGGACGGTTGTTACATATATGTTTGGTCTTCCGACTCGATCGCGCAATTTAACACGCAGAATTATTGCTGGAAACCCCTGACGTCGAACAAAAACGTGACCGCCGGCTGGAGTAACCTACTGGCCACTAATGGACAGTTGTTCTTCCACTCGTCGTTTCCACCCGTGATTTACAAGTATAATTTCAACATCAATGATTGGCAGTTCGAAAGGTCGTTCCACGAGGCCTATAATGTGAAATCGATAAAGTGTAAATGTGTGGGTAAAGAGTGCAAAGCGAAGTTGTATTTCATGGTGAACGACAAACAGTTGTATTTTTACGACACGAAGACCAACGAGTGGACCGATAAGGGAACCCCGAACTTCAAGTGCCGCGTGCCGCTGCTAATGAACTGCGAAGAAATGTTCATAATCCTCATCGACAGTCGATGTAGATCCAACTTTTTCCTCTATTATCCAGAAACTGACTCTATGGACATAATCGAAACCAGTGATTTCATGTCGAAAAACAGCATTATAACTTGTGATTTTTCTGTAAAAAAAATATAAGAAAGTTTTTTTTTTAAATTCTCGTTTCGTTTAAAGGCAAAATGCATAAAAATAAATGTAACAAAGAAAGTAAAATTACTCAAATACTGTATGTCTTAATTTTTTTTTGTTGTGTGCAACAATACACACCTTTCATAGCAAGTCGTTATTGTTTCAACACAGTACAACATCATTATTAAATAACAACATCATCATCATCATCATTCCACAAAGTCTTATTTAGAAGTCAAAATTGTTAGAGTGTAAAACTTTAGAAAAATTCAACAAAAATGGATGATAAATTCAACCGAAAATGGTTCAGTCGTGCATCGAAAAAACTGAGAGACATGAGACAAAACCAAATTCTCACCGATTTAGTGATCATCTGCAAAGACGGTACTATCCATGCCCACAAATGCATGTTGATGGCCACAAACCCCTTCTTCTGCAACCTCCTGGAAAACTCCGAAATCCACGGTGATCCGAATCACCAAATAGAGTTCAAAGATACCCCGGTCCACATCCTCCTCATAATCATCAACGCTCTGTATGGCGACATCTCCGATGTGGTCCATAACGACATGGACCTCGACACCATCATTCAAATCTTGGACACTGCTCATATGATTCGTGAAACGCGGCTTTCCAAGTACTGCGTTGGACTTCTGCTGAACCAGTTGACCATCGACAACTGCGTCGATTTCTGGAGCTTGACCACCAAATACGACCAGAGAAAGGCCGAAATTAGTGTGATGAAGTTCATCTTGGCGCAACTGCCGCAAATCGTCGAGGAAAACAAACTCATGGACGTGTCACCCACTCAAATGAACAAATTCGTGTCTTTCGCAGCGGAGTCGCTCAACATCGGTGACCAGTTGGTGTCCTTGGTGATCGAGTGGGGAAAGAAGAATCAGAAAGAACGAATGGAGACAGTGATCCTTCTCCTGGACATCTTGGATAAACTCGCTTTTTCAGTGGACTACGTGTTGAAGCTGCTCAAAGACGACTGTTTCGTTAAAAGTTCTCCGCATCTCATAGCGAGGCTGCGGTCAGTGCGGTCAGCCGTTTCCATACCCAGGGTGCACGAATTGGTTTCGGGGCGCGCTCTGAACTTCAAGCACTCGACACCCACTATGGACATCAAGTCGAACACGTCTATTTGCAGTCACGTGTCCCTCATGAGCAAATGCTCGGCCATGTCGAAAGTCACGATACCAGGGTTAGTCTTGTCGACGACCAGTTTCAACAACGGCGCCCCGGGGCGGCCTCCGAGACAGATTCCCACGACGTCGTCCGTCATCACGATACGACCCTCGGTTCAAAACTTGATAACACCATCCAAGTTGGCGTCGTTTCTCAGCACGTCGTTGTCCAGTTTTTCCTCGAACAGCACCACCACATCTCCGCTGACCCTCCCGACAATCTCTCCCTCTCCCGCGCACTCGGAGATCAACTTCGACCAGAATTTGTCAATCCAGATCCACTTCTACTGCGTGAAAGGCATCAACAGCACTACACCCGTGGCAATGATGCGTACTTACATGCGGCGGGAGAAAAAATGGCTCGTGATCAGGGAACTTCAGATCCCGTTTTCCCTGGCAAGAGACTGGTATCCACTCGCTACACTGAGCGGGGAACATTTTTATTTTGCCATTTCGAAGGACAACAACTTCCTGGTTTACAGCGAGGTCACTGGTCAAGTGCAAGTGGGACCGCACGTCACCTCTCAAAGCAGAGTGTCCGGCATCGCCGACGGAACTTACGCGTATTTGTGGAACTACGATTCGATTTATCAGTTCGATATTATCAACGAAGCGTGGAAGGAGTTAACGCCGAACAGAAACATTGTGGCCGAGGGGAGCAATCTGTTGGCGGTGAAGGGGAAGTTGTTTTTCCACGCCGTTTTCCCACCGTCCATCTACAAATACAATTTCGAGAAGGACGATTGGGATTTGAAGAGACAGTTTAAAGAGAGTTGTAACATCAAATCGATCAAGTGCAAGTGTTGTCACAAGGACTGCAAGAAGAAGTTGTATTTTATCGTGAACGAAAGACAGTTGCTGACGTACGACACGGAGTCTGAAGAGTGGATTGGGAGATTCATCCCCGAATTCGCGTCGCGGATTCCGCTTCTGATGAGCTGCGACGAATCTTTCATTATTTTTGGCGACGAGCGAAATAGAAGTAAATATTACATTTATTATCCCGAGACCAACAAGTTGGATATGTTGGAAAATGTTTATTTTTCGATGATTAATGTATGCTTTGTAACATGTGATCTTTCTTTACAAATCCCGCAAAAATAGTCTTTTTCATTGATGTTTGAAATTTGATGTATTTTTGTTAGCTTATAGAAGCAAAAAGCTTACATAAGAAGAAAAAATTTTTATGAAAATTGTAACATTTCTGGGATTTATGTTTATTTTGTAAAAAGAAATAAAATTCTGTCATAAGTTTGTAACTAATTTAAAAATCAGTTTGCTTTAACTGTTTTTTTTTCTTCAGTCTTATAAACAGAAGATTTTGTTTGCGAATAGAGGGCGCCACTTGATGAAGAGATGAAATGAGATGAGGGGAAGAAGAGAACCCGGATGCTGCATATTGGGAACCATGCAATGCAATAGTTTGTACTTATATTCGCATTATTTAATTCCTTAGTTTCGCAAATGGATAATGAAAAATTAATTTTAATAATTTTCAACTTTATTATTCTCATTTTTGACTTTTATCCACCATCATTTTTTATTCATTACAGTTTGTTTTCATCAACTATATATCTAATTTCCATTCTGTACCTTATAATCAAACATTAATTGAATATTTCAATCTATTTACTCCAATAGTGGAAAATATTTTTTACATAACAAAACTATAAAAAATATAATTATTAAATTGTTCCCATACATCGACTACAATTGCCTGGCATTTACCTGACATTATCAATCGCAAAACATGAGACCGCGTGGTTTTCCACGACACCATCGTGACCATCCACTACAGGGTAAACAAAACAAATAACAAACAACCAAGACTCAATTTAATGTCGACCTGTAATCAACACAACTAAAAATGAAGACAAAATCGATCACAGAATTATTCGAAACTGAAAAATGTGTAAATATTTGTGCACCGATGGTTCGTTACTCCAAGTGAGTATTAAAAAAAACAAAAACAAATATAAAACATTTACCGTATTAATTTAATCCCTACAGACTCCCCTTTCGATTACTAGTACGACAGTATGGATGTCACGTGGCATGCACACCTATGATTGTTGCAGACGCTTTCGTCCAATCAGAACGAGCTCGCCACATAGAATTCACAACAAACAATGGCAATTACAATCAAGTGCACCTTTGAGTTAACGTGTGTAACATTTGAAAATAATCAACAGATGATCGTCCATTAGTTGTTCAATTCGCAGCAAACAACGCGCAAGATTTAGCATCTGCATCGGAATTTGTGTACAAGTACGAGATTACTGTACCGTTTTTCAATTACAAACACATTAATCCTACAATGTTTTTAATTCTAGACACTGCGACGGTATCAATCTAAACTGCGGCTGTCCACAGCGCTGGGCTTTATCTAAGAACTTGGGAGCGTCTCTTTTATCAGACCCACAACTAGTGACTGACATGATTCGACAGACTAGAAACAGAATTCCTCTGACGTGTGAAAACTTCTCCATCTCGTCTAAAATCCGCATTCACTCAAACATCCAACAAACTGTGGATTTCTGTCGACAGCTGCAACACGCGGGCATCGATTGGATCGCGGTTCACTCGAGAACTGTTGAACAGAGATGCGAACCGATCAACACAGACGCGTTGAGAATTATCAGAGATTCACTGGACATTCCTGTGGTTGCCAATGGCAACATTTGGTCTCTGGACGACGCCAAATTAATCCAACAAGAAACGGGTGTCGGTGGTGTCATGTGCGCTCGTGGACTTCTACAAAATCCTGAAATGTTTTCCGACAGTGGACAGACGAGTGCGTCGATCGATTGTATTCGAAAGTGGTTGGACGTTGCAACAGCGTCTGGAACGTGTTTGAATTTATTACAACATCATTTGTTGTACATGTGTAACAAAATAATTTCAAATTCAGACAGGGCTCGAATTACAGCACAAACGAGCGTTGCTGGACTTTTGGATTTTTTAGATGGGAATTATGGAATTAGGGTTTATGATGAATAAATATTGTTAAAACCAAACATTGTTAGAAAAAATTATATAAAATGCTCGACGATATCAAACCGTTCAAATTCGGAGCTGTAATGGCAGCGCTTTTAATCGGAGTAATATTTAACCCTTTATCAACTTGATAAACTTGATAATTAATTTCAATTTTCGTTTCAAAATTGAGGTTTTTAGTCTTCGATATTTCATGATGTCGATTCATTATTACATCATATACCACAACTATGAAATGTTTGTAGTTGAAACTGCAACTACTAAAATCCTCATGACTAAGGATTATGTTTATTTCGACTCGAGGCAAGAAAATGCCACAACAAATGTAACCTCGACGACCTCGACGGCCTCGACGCAAACGGATTATAATTATTTTATGCCGAGTCAAGAAAGTGTAAACTCTGTACAAATACTAACGGACCTAACGGATTACAATTATCCGTACGACGAGGATTTCGATTACGGGGAGTTAAGCAAATTTGCAGTTACAACTACTGGACCAATGTATTCAGAGTATGATTCGAAATTATTATTTATTTGTAAGTTTATAATTTTGTTAATTTTCTAAAATATGAAAGTTATTGATTTTTAATTTCAGTTGTTAAGGTTTATATGTATTTAAGCACTGCTTTTTGGACGTTGGGATTAATATCAACACCATTTTTAATAATTGGGATATTTATGGTTTGATCAATATTTAGAAAATGACTTCTATAAATAATTATAAATTTTTTAACAGGAGAATGACACTTGCCTTTTAGTATGGCTTTATATCATCGCTGCGAAAATTGCAGTTGTCTTCAAGTTAATACTATCAGCTAGTATCACTGTTAATTCTATGAAAGAAAGATTGGTATAATTAGCAAAGTAAATGTGAAAAATATTTTATAAAATGTTATTAATTTTTCAGGCGTTTGTATGGCCTTATGCTGACTTACCATTTGCTTTTTTCACTGTATATTATAAAACAGGGGAATTTATCAAATAGAAAACTAATGTCAAATTTTTGTTTTAGTTGTTTATATGGTTCCTCGTGTTTTTCCATTTCCTCATAGTACAGAGAAGTTTCTTCATATCACCTGTCGATACGGATTCGACGACTTATGGATCTCCTTCTGAGGATTTCATTCACGACGCAGGGAATTCTAAGACGCCACGAAGACGAGGCCAAAGACATTCAACATGAATGAATTATTTTTTAAGAAATATTATTTCTGTAATCAACACTAGTAAAATTCATTTGACGACATCTGGTGTTAAAAATGTAAACATCTATTTCTTTATTACACCAACAATAATAAATCTCTATAAAAAATATTTTCTAAATTCAGAGGTTTTTAAACTGCAGTTCAAATTTAAGAGTTATATACGTACAATTATATATAAACATAGCAAATATATGAAAATGGAGCATTTCAGACAAGTAACCTCGCAACTAATGATGCCAAAAATGCAAATTCAACCTAATGCTAATTCATGGTATTGTAAATGACGTTTTATAATGTGCAACGCATTGAAAGATCTTTGTTTTATCAGGGCTGGAACAAATCGACAATCGTCTGTTAATTTCAACACTACTTTTCAAGATCAACACCAAATGCCAGTGGTTGTCAGACCGATTATTCCTTCTCCCGAAAAACGAGGAATTACTTACGAGAACGAAAATAGCTTTGCGATTGTCGTCGATGTCCACGATTTCAACCCTGAGGAAATCTCGGTTCAAATCGTCGACAATCCATCAGCCGCAATTATAAAAGGAGAACATGGAAAACTATTAAATGATAAGTAAGATCTCCAGTGTTGATCAGTTTTTTTTTTAAATTTATTTGATTTTTTTTTTTTTTAGATACGATGATGTTCATAAACTGATACTTCATGTTGGAGAAGTGCATTCGGAGAGTCGAATGTTTATCGAAAGATATCCTCTGCCAGCGGATTTAAATATGTTAACGTTCAAATGGGATTTCCCCGATAAAAGTCATCTACGAATTGAAGTTGATAAAATTCTGGCAACCAATGGTTTTGCACTGCAGAGCAACCAACCGACAATGCAGCAAAGACAGCAACTTATACAGCAACAACAACAACAACAACAACAACAACAACAACAACAACAACAACAAATGAAACACCATTACTGCCCGAATACCAATATCAATTCTAATCCCATCATGAGATTTTTAAGTTCCAACCTACCGCCGAACCCCAATTTTGCGAGAAATGGGTTCATTCAGCGATTAAATGGCTTCCCTGCGGGTAATAATCATGTAAACCACATATATACGCACAGAAATATATTTCCTTATTAGGAAAGAAGTAAGGATTGGGAAAATTATACTTATTCTTACCAACTATTTTTTTGAAAAGTGAAAATTTTGTATAAATTGCTTATATTTCCTTATTAGGAAAGAAGTAAGGATTGGGAAAATTATACTTATACTTACCAACTATTTTTTTGAAAAGTGAAAATTTTGTATAAATTGCTTATATTTCCTTATTAGGAAAGAAGCAAGGATTGAGAAAATTATACTTATTCTTACCAACTATTTTTTTGAAAAGTGAAAATTTTGTATAAATTGCTTAGTAAACAATTTTACTGATGGCGAAATTCTTTTATTATTTTTTTTTTGAAATTTTAATTTTGGGGCAAAGTCAGCTTCTGGTGATGAGTGTCGTAACTGATCTTCACAAGTGAAACATAAAATTTGTGATAATCCCATTAAATACGAATTTCATTCATACAACAGTAAATAACAGAAATGTAAAGAAATGAATTTTTTGCATCAGTTTTATGTAAAAGCATTGAAAACTGTAAAATAAAAATAATTTTGAACAGGAAGTTGCAACAATGCCATTTTAAATTGAAACCAAGCCATTCATTCACGGCTAAATTCTACAAGATTTGTTCAGTCGTCGCATTTCACTCGCACAATGTCAACACTTGATCCTACCGTTAATCCAAGAGTAACTTATTAGTAAACACAAATTACTAAATCCACAAACCACAATTTAGTTTTATTTTAGCTTGACGGCGAAACTACACAAGACGGTGCTTCAATGGACAAATTTCACATTTTCTTAGCAGCCGTCGTTTTACTCGTCATGCTTATTGTAATTGCAATATTGTCTTGGTGTTTCTTCGTATTTCGAGGTACAAGAAAACAATAGATAATTACAATATATTGAATTTTTATATTAACACAGGGACAAGTCTAACTTCGAATGCGGCATCGGTCTCTCCGCAGTCCCTCGGTTTATATGGTTGGTTTTGGTTAATGGTTCGATGTCATGCAGGGAAGCATCGAGTTTATTATTATTATTTCTAAAATAGAACCGCCACATCTATGTCGATTAGTGAACTGTCACTATTGTGGGAATTACTGTAAAAGAGGCACTCCGTGTCCACACTGCGGTGTTTACGGTGTAGGAATGGCGCCTTGTTACAGATGTTTATTGTTTGGCAAAAAAGGAGCTGCGTGTAAAAAGTGCGGACAAATTATAAAAACACCTACATTTTGTAGGTCGCATTGTAACGTGCACAGGAGTTCGGTGTAGGGTATTTTGAAATAAAAGTTGTGTGATATATCTTACTTTGAAACTGACTTGTGAGAGTTAAAAATTTCTGTGAATTTTTCAAAGATGTTTTTAAAGTGATTATAATGATTGACGTGAAATGATTGATTCCTGAAATTTTGTTAATTTGTGAGATTAAATTATTGTTTTCTGTTCTTTTAACACCTTTACCGGCTGCTGAACTCTAGGAAAAGTGATTTACACTTGTGGAAGTAGTAATCATGTGAAAAAACACCTTTTCTGCACATGTGTAAATCTAACTTTATTTTTCTTATAAATACATCATGAAATGAATTTTTTTTTTACTTATTGTTACAACTATGAATTCGTTCTTAGTTTTTCTCCTCGGTGCTACAATTGCATTTCATTTCTGCTCTGGCGAAAAGTGAGTTTTATTTTGATGTTTATTGTTTTCTCTATTTGTTTTTTTTTTATTGATTTTTTTTTCAGTTGCGTCGCGGAAAATCAATCTTGCACTCACCCTTTGTACAAGTGCAAATGTTGCACTGGTCTTAATAGAGTCATGAAAGCTGATAAGTTAAAACTACTGTCAGAATCAAGTCCTGATTACAAATATGATAAGTCAGATACAGTTTGCGTTGCGACTGAAAATTTAACTGATCTTCAAAAGAAGCAGTTGAAGTTTATTAATAATAGAAACTAAAACAAACAGTAATAAAAACCAATGTAACAAGATAATAAACTCTACTACCATAATTGTGTTTATTTAAAATAAATTTTGTTTTCACTTTACTCTTTGCTAATTGAGGGCTTCGGAGTGATGTGGAACGCTAAACTAGTTATTTAAGAGATACTTATTACGAAATTATTTTCAACATGTGTATATTACTCACAGTCAATTACACATTAAACCAAACTTGGAACTCAGACTGAGTTTCCTTACAGCCACTGTAACTATGAAAGTTTCAACTCTTATTCTCGTTACATTTATTTTATGGATCTGCCATTACAGTGATGGGAAAAAGTGAGTCGTTGTTGCCCTTAATTTAAAAAAATATAACAAAATCTCATTTATTTATTTTAGCTGTGTAAAGGAATTCAAGCCTTGCACTCGTCCACTTGCCCAGTGTAAATGTTGCGGCAGAATGCACAAAGTGCTGACAACGGAAAAACTGAGAAAACTCAGGGACGGAGCTGAATACAAATACGAAGTCGATGATACGATTTGCGTCTCAACGAAAAACCTCACACCTATACAGGAAATGCAAGTACATTATATTAAAACCAAGGAAAAAAAGAGAATCCAAAAATCAAACGACAATAAGCGAATTTATGTGGCGAGAAAAGACGATTCACTGTAACGATGTAAACAAAACACATTCAGAGCGGGGTTAAAATTGAACTTTCGGTTTTATAAATCTTATACATAACCGGAAGTGCCATTTTGAACCACTCCGAATTGAGAAAAAATAAAATTGCAACAATGAAATTGAAGTGTTTTTAACATAATCATCACACACGACATTTACACTGTTACGGTACTTATTGTTTCAATCTTTCGTTCTACTATATCGAAGATGATTGAAAAAAATTTTTCTGCAACTGAATTAAGTAGTTTGATTCCGCGTGTATAGTACGAACTTCTTTGGCAGCTTGTCGACTCGAGCGCTTAATTCTCAAGTCTAATGCCGGATGATTGCGGTAAGAACTTAGATTTAGCACCGGAGAATCGATGGAAGAACGGAAAGGCCTAAAATTATCAATCGTATCATCCATTCAGTTGGCTGTTTTCATCAAGATGTTGATCGCAAAGTTTCCCCGTTCCCAGTCGAGCCGATCAATAGACGAGTAGCCGTAATAGGAGCCGGGGCCAGCGGGCTCGTCACCCTCAAGTCATTCTTAGAAGTCGGCCTCAAAGCCGAGTGCTACGAAAAGACTAATCTTGTGGGTGGAGTATGGCAGTTCAAGTAAGTTTTTGATTTTATCATTTTTAAATTGCACTGAATTTTTTCAATTTTGTTGCACGATTTTAGGGAAACCAAGTGCGGCAGCGTGCCGTCGGTGATGCGCTCCACGGTCGCGAACACGAGCAAAGAAATGACGGCATTCAGCGATTTCCCACCGCCAGAAGAATTCCCCGAGTTTATGCCGAGAGAATGTTTAGCCATGTATTTAGAAATGTACTCGGAGTACTTCCATCTTCTGCCGCATCTTCACCTGAGCCACGAAGTCGTGCTCGTGCGCAAAACTAGAGATCATGCCGTCACTGGGCAATGGCTCATTACTCTCAGACATAAAGTGAAGATATTTTTTAAAAGGTTTTTACCAGGGGTCATTTTTTTTTATATATTACAGGGTGACGTGTGGGACGAAGTGTTCGATTCGGTGGCTATTTGCACGGGTCTCTACACCTACCCACACATACCGCAAATGCCAGGGATGGCTGATTTCGAGGGAAGAATACTACATTCGCACGATTATAAAGATCACAGGGGGTTCGAGGGAAAGAATGTTCTGGTGGTGGGAATGGGGAATTCCAGCGCTGATATCGCGGTCGAGTTGAGCAAGTATTGTAATACGGTAAAGTTACATAGTTTTTATTGTTAAAGAGACGAAATTCTGAGACTGGATTTTGAAATTTAATTTTAGGTATACGTAAGTGTTCGTAGGAAAACGAAAATCTATCCTCGAGTGTGTGAAAACGGCATTCCTCTTGATTTTAAAAATACCAGATGGCATCATCATTTATTCCAGATGCTGCCGAGAAATATCTTCAACACACTTCAAAGTTTTGCCGTAAGAATGACGTTTCAGACATTTTCCTTCTTTTTCCAAACTGTTCTCTGACTAGGTTCGAAATCAAATGGACGTTTCACTGGGCGCCGCGCAACACGAAGACGACTGCCACCCACCGGGGATCCTCAACGACATGATAATGGAATGCGTCCAGAACGGCGAAGTGGTGGTCAAGGGCCCCATCCTTCACTTCACCAGACACGGCGTTCGCTTCACGGAAGAACCGCACATAGAGTACGAAGTGGACATAATCATAATGGCCACTGGGTTCGATCCCCTTTACCCCTTTCTCTGCGACCTGCAATTCATCGACGGCTACACGATCCAACTGTACAAAAACGTCTTCCCGATCACCTGCGACCATCCGTGCCTGGCCGTGATCGGTCTCTTCCGGGTGGTCGGAGCGGCGTTCCCCGTGAGCGAAATGCAGGCCAGATGGGTCGCCCGAGTCTTCAAGGGCGAGTGCAAACTGCCGGCTAAGTCAGCCATGATGACCGACATACAGAAGCAACACGAGCAGGCGCCGCGATTGCGATCTTTCGTGCGGTACCAGTCGCTCATCATCAACTTCCTGCCGTACATGGACGAGTTGGCCTCTTTCATCGGCGCCAAACCAAATTTGCTGTACATAGCCATCACCGATCCGCGGCTTTTCCACGCCATCTACTGGGGTCCACTGATCTCTTACCAATACCGCTTGCAAGGACGAAATTCGTGGCCCGGTGCCCGAAACGCCATCATGACTGTCAACAAGAGACTGGCTACCATGAGAAATCCAGCCGGAAGTGACGACAACAACAGCGCTACGTGCATGGCGAGTACGAGCATGAGAACGTCGCACCTGAGTGGATCGACGGATCGGGCAAAATTTCCCACTTGGATGGGTGTGGCAATAACAACAGCTGCTGTTGTTTATGTCTACCAATTTGTATACACGGGTTGAACTTGTTTCGTTGCCGAACGGTACCCAAAAAATATCGGATGTATTATCTATCTGTGATGTTGAAATTCGCAGCATGATACAGAAATATCTGCAAAACTGTTTATTTTTTTTCCTCCCACTTTTTTTA
This sequence comes from Geophilus truncorum, assembly GCA_034695745.1. NCBI lineage: Eukaryota > Metazoa > Arthropoda > Chilopoda > Geophilomorpha > Geophilidae > Geophilus > Geophilus truncorum. Next base: position 27,798 of record JAQFZP010000370.1, read on the forward strand.
AAATTTTTATTTATTTAGTTTAGCCCAGTATTAAAATTTGTTGTCTGTATTTTGGTTTTTTAGTGTGATTTTTTTCAAATTAACAACATTTTTATTAAGAAATTATTACAGTACAACAATCGGCAGAGAATGATACAACTCCCTTCAGAGCCCATTTTCCAGCATTGTTCACAACAAATGGGCCACCAGAATCACCCTAAATGGAAAAAGAAAATTATTCGAATGCTACAACTTAAGAAAAAACAAGTAAGTGAGATACGTACATAACAAAATGCTTTTAAGATTCCTTTGGTGCTGCCAGCGCAAATCATAGTTTGAGCAGTGAAAGATTTATATGGAAGACACGCTTCATTCGATATGATCGAAAGGCTGACATGTTTCAATATTTCACTCACAATACCACTTGTTAATATTTAACTTTTAAGTGCTGCCGTTACCAAGTATACGGCATCTTAAACCCACACCTTTGTCTTCATCGTCAGTAAGTCCCCACCTTATTACAGTTCCAAAAAAGTGTTTAGCTGAAGTGGCTGCACTTGTAAGACACACCTGTTTGTGTGGCACTTTTTTTTGGCAATCTACAAGTAATGAGAGCAATGTCGTTGTTGCCACTTGCGTCGCTGTAATATAAGTTTATCACTCACATCTTCATGTTTTGTAATAATTTTGGCGATGTTTGCGACGATTTTGCACAGCGGCATCTCTGACAAGTGAATTTTGATTAGATTAGGATTTTGTCGTCTGGTTGTATTAACCCAAAAATATTTTTAATTTGGCTTATAGTTTAATTAATTGTGATGGCTGTAATTAATTTTTTATTATATCATTTATAAATTACAAATGATTACAAATATTATACTAAAAATATATTTTTAATTGAAATTGTAATTTAGCTAAACATTACTAACAGTATATTTATAGTGTCGAATCACATGGTAAAGTCGAAAATCTCCCTAAAGTGCACTAAGCAGCAAAACCTAATGTCAAGGAGTAGAAATAAACCCGATTGCACCACCTGGAGTTAAACAAAGGAATCAAACTGCAAAACTAACTTCAGTATGGCAAAAAGTATAAAGTTAACTTTTGTTGATGCAACCGGGTCCAAATGTAATACAGGCAGAGTCGTGTCGAATCTCGGTTTAGTCAAATCCATTTTCTAGGCGTTCCTAACAAATGGCTTTAAATTGGATTCGACTTAACCGAGATTCGACACGACCAAACTTGCATTACATAATAAAAAAAAAATCATTAATTATGAAATTACACAAAAGAACTACTAAACATACAGTAGACAATTTTCAATATTTAGATTTTTACCAAAACGTTTTAACCAAATTCACCCTATTTTATATTAAACATCACTAAATCGGTTACTAAAGGAGACTAAATCAGAAAAAGAACAATCATTAATTATGAAATTACAAATAACTACTTGGGACATTTTAACCAAATTCACCCCATTGTTAAATCACACACAAAAAAAAGTACAATCGTTAATTATGAAATCCCAAAGAAACTTGTTGACATACGATAGATATTTTTCATGATTTAAATTTTTCAAAATGTTTTAGTCAAATTCCCAAATTTTACACTAAACTTAAATCGTTAAATCGCATAACTAAAACAGACTAAATCAAATCATTTAGATCGTAATTCCCCATTCCTGTAACATTAGACCAAGCTGAATGCTGGGATCCATCCATCCGTCCAGCGTGTCTGTTACCACTCAACAAAGCATGGTTCTGTCCACCAATGTCAACCCCACATTCCGGGCATTTGCTAACCTGCATAGCCCCACCACACTCAGTTATCACATATGGATGCCCATTTGGACACTCGTACCAATGTCCAGCTCTAAGGTTCATGGCTTTGACAATCATCAATCTTTCCGTATTTGTGATCCCCAAGCCAGGCAACAAGTCACTGGCGCTCTTAATTGCCTCTAGGACAGTTTTTTCGTTTTCTTTGGTCAACGTCATGCTACTTGCCAGCAATCTTCGAGCGGTGGCCAGATGTCGTTCGGTTGCGTCGCTTCGATAAGCCTTGCTCATCTCTTCTGCATTCAGGAACATGGTGTACAGTTCGATTCTTGTTAGTTCTTGAGCGATCTCATTTATCTCAAATTCGTTCATCTTCTCCTTGTTCTTCATTAACCGGTCGACGAGGAACGAAACGTCGTTCTCGAAGAATGTCATCGCCGTTTTTGACTTGATGTTCAGTTTGAACTTCTCCTTGCAGTTGGCCACTACGATCAGCAAGTTGACCTTGAAAAAATAAATTGTGATTAAAATAATGTGAGCTTATATGTACAGTATAAAATACCGTGAGTATTATAAGTGTTGTAAAATTTTGTATTTTTATAAAAATTAGAGGATACAAACATATCGAAAATGAGTTTTTGATAAAAATTTTGACTACATATCAATAAAAACCTATATTTTCGATATTTTAATACCACTGTAATTCATAAATTTTAACACACTTTGCTGCAAAATAGTTATTTTTATTTTACAAAATAAAATGCAATAAGATGCAAAAATAAATTGTTAACTGGCAAATTAATTAAGTTCATTCAAATTAGGTATGCAAGCAAGAAATTTTTCAATCCCATTCCGACACGAATCTCGATTTTGCAATTCCCGTCTCAAAATCGCGCAAAAAGTCGAGATTTTATTCGAGATTTTTATCACTTTATTGAAACGTTATATAGACATTAGTCTATTGTATACAACCCTTCAATCCCCAATCCCTAATCCTGCGTCGGGATCGAGTTTTAGACCGGGTTCGGGATTTTTATAATCCTGTTGCATCCCAAATTCAAATTCTATTAAATAGCAAACTTACCTGATTCTCGATGACCACTAGTTGATTATGATGAACTGTTTCTCTCCCAGTCAATCTCTGGACCAACCGGTCACAGTGATTCTTGAAATAAGTCTGGAGTTTCTGGTTTCCAGCTACTGTTTGGTGAACTCTGTGCATTGTTCTTCGCAAATTCTTCTCCCTCCCAAAAACCTTCTTCTTTGCCTTCTGGACCTTAGCAATGCACCTCTTGATGATATTCCCATACCGAAGACTCTTCCAAATCACTGTCTTGCATCGGGGACACTCCTTCATCTTCGTCTGCCCATCATCGTCCATCTCCATCCAGTGGTCAAGCGCTTGCACTTCGATGCAGTGACTGCAGTCAGCCAGCTGAACAAACCTCGCATCGGGTTCTTCTTCGTATCCATAAAGAACAAATTCCAACAATTCTTCGCGATTGCAGACCCGGCAGAGCTTCGGACACTTCTCTCCACACAATCCGATGCAGGGATGTCTGCACTTCAACAACTTCCGGCACGGCACATTACACCGATCCCTATCGCACTCTTCCCCGCATCTTCGGGTGCATTCTTTGTGCTCGCACTTCCAGAGACAACGCTCCTTGCACTTCTTGCACGGGATTCCGCATCTCTTCGGACACCCGCTGTGGTCGCATCTATTGCCGCACTTATAGACGCAAGGTGGACATACAAGAGCACAGGGGAACTTGCACGCATGTCCACAAATCTGGATTCTCCCACATGGCTGGTTGCAAGGAATGTGAACCCTCCCCTGTCTGCACTCCCCACACGACCCCTTGCACTCGTGGTCACACTTCAATATCATATTACAAGGGTGTTTGCAGTAAGGAGCGATTTCAATGTCAGTTGCATCGCTCAGATGGCAGGGGGCATTGACGACATGTCCACATGAGCCCATTCTTGGCACTGGGTGTGTGCATTTGGTGTCACAGATATCTCCACAGTTCTTTGAACACACATGCCCACAAGGGAGTCTCTTTCTGCAGGGGGCAGTGCACTGGAGACTACCAGGAAATGCTTTGCACTCGGCCTTGACCACGTGTCCACAGTAGAGAAACTTATCGACGAGTTCGTTGCAGTCACCGCACTCTTCGTGACACAATCTCTTGCATTTGTGGGAGCAATCTAAGGTCCTGGTGCAGGGTTTCTTGCATTTGTCCACGTATCGGTCATCATCCAAACGAAGTCCCTTTGGACGCTCGATGATCTCTTTGGAGCATGGATGTTGTATCTTGTGTCCACAAGCCCGTTCCTTTTCGACGAACATGACACAAATACTGCAAGTTTGAAAACATAAGTTCTTGCACTTGTGTCCTCTTTCGCATATCTTCTTCTCACACGATTTCTTGCATTCCACCTTCTCGTGCTCTGGGTCATCTCTCGGGTGACACTTTCTCGGACACGCGTGACCACAGTCCAGTCTCGACCCACAGTTCACCTTACATTCAACCTTCAACGGATCTTCGTAACAATACATCTCTCTTTCGTGATTACAGAACGGCAATAACCGCAAGACCTTCACCTTACATTCAAACTTCTCCACGTCTACATGACACTCGACCTTGACCTTATGATCACAAGTCAAATACCTCTCGACCATCACCTTACAGTTGATTGTGACAATGTCCACGTGGCAGGGCTGGTACTCGCTATGGGTGCAGCGAAGATGGTACTTCAGTACCAAGACCCTGCAGGGGTCACAATCTTGATAACACTTTCGTGGACATGTGTGTTGAAGATCACACAGAATCTTCCCACAAGTCTGTTCGCATCTGGTGTGCTCGGACACGTGACACACCCTGTTACAGCGGTGACCACAGGTCAGTTCTTCGTTACACATCTCCAGACACCCGCCCTCTGGTGACAGTCTAAGAAAATCCCTGTGATCTCGGACAACTGTCAGTTGGGAGTGTTTTTGACACATGAGAGTCATGTCGTCTCCGATGTAATTATGGATTTCCAGGTAATTACAAATCTTCCTCCAGATTTCGCTTTTACCCGAAAAGAATTTGAAGTTTCCCACGCAGAAGAGACCGATCTTCGCACGGGAGAGAGCGACGTTGATCCGGTTATCTATTTTCAGAAAACCGATTTTGCCTTCTTCGTTGCTCCGAACGAAGGAGAGTAGAATTATATCGCACTCTTCGCCCTGGTAGTTGTCCACTACCGTCACCTTGACCCCTTCGAAGGTGTTTTTGTCCATTAATTTCCGAAGTTCGTAAAGTTGACCGGCGTAAGCGGTCAAGATGGTGATTTGTTTTCGTTCGTAGCCCTGTTGGAGGAGATACCGGCAAAGAGCGACGAGGAATTGCGCTTCGAAGGGATTCGCGTGGGTTTTTGAGTCTGTGACGGAAGTTTCCGGGTTATTGTGGTTAAAAAAAAAGAGGCTAGTAGTGGTGCCCTTGACCCGTGGGTATAACCGAACACTCGGATGGTCTTCTAGGGTACGGTAGATGTGGGGTTTGAGAAGTTGACAGATTTCTGGTCTCATTCTGTGTTGGAGTTGGAGGATTTCGTATCTGACTTTGTTTTGGATTAGACGTTCGAATAGTGAGATGTCTAAGTTGTAGTCTTTTGTGAGACGATAGACTGTTACGTTTGGTCGAAGTTGCTGATGGTCACCTGAAGATAGAAATAGATATTTGTTAGAATTTTTTTTTAATGTTTTAAATATTTATGCTGATGTAGATGTGTGTGTATGTTTTTGAATTTTTTTTTTTTTAGAAATTGTTAAAGGGTAGATTAAATGTGTGAAAATTATAATTTTTGCATTGTGTGGGGGTAAATATGATTAGAAAGCAACTTTTCATGTTTCCCGTATTTAAAAGATGTTTTTAAATTGAATTTAGATTTTTTTTTAACTTATTGGACATTGGATGGAATATTGCGTACCAGTAGTCACTAAAAATTCCCTATTCTCAATTTTTGTTTACAATTTTTTAAATAAAACATTTTCTAATTTTAAAATATTTGTTTTTGTAAGCGGGCGGAAGTCCCGTAGCGCCTCCGCGCAGCGCTACATGTCTTTTTCGGTTAATAAATATTCAGTCTTGATTCTACCTCACTGGCATGAGCATCTATTCATTTCCAGCATGCAGATTTAGACCGTTTTTAGACCCTGAGCGATCCGGGGATCTCGGTAAACGCAGCCCCGGATGGCGAGCCAAGGTAGGGAGCGGTTAAGCCTACCGCGGGAAATACAGGCCCCCCGCAGTTCGCTTACATTTTCTTAAAACCTTATTTTTTGTGGTTTATTTGCAAGCAAATTAAATTAATTAAATTATAAAATGTTGATAAGTGGTACAATATTTTCCAGTTTTGCTGCATTTAGGGGTAGCTAGATTGAAATTTGAGACAAACATCAAACATTTCTTGTCTTTTAAAAATTATAATAAAATCTACCCACAATCCACACTAAATAACTTGCTTAAAAAAATACCAAAAAAATTATAACAATATTTTCCGACAATTGCCTTACCAATTAAAATAAGATGCTCAGTAGATGATGACAAAGCTGTAATAATATGAGCTTCCAGCACCTCAGCCGCTTCTTCAACAATCACTAAAAAAAATTTAACAAAAAATTAACATAATAAAAAAAATCACCAAAACACCACCAATACCTATTTTAGGCCTCAATTCCCTCAAAGTCTCCAGATACTTAGCAGCTCCAGTAGTTGTCATGCCAACAACATCCTTATACCTCAAAATACTCAACTCCTCTGCATTAATCACTTCCTTCAACCTCTTGGCCTCTTTTTCATAATCCCTCTGAAACTGAAGAATCTTCTCTTCAACTGACTCTTGGAACTTCCTAATCCATCTTCTGTATAACCTCCATCTATCCTTGAACACAAGGTTCCATACATTGGTGACCCCTGGGAGCTCTTCATCTCCCATCATTGACCGACTGGCCATTTCTCTCTGTGCTATCATTTTCCTCGCTTGCCCCATCTGGCGGTACATTTGAAACATTTCTGGATCCAGTTGAGTTGGGATGATGACTTCTTCCCCTTTTTCATTGAAGCCTATTTGGTAGTTGTTTTGCTGGATCAGAAGGTAGTTAGGGTCATCGAGGAAATCGATGATGACGCTCCAGTCGGCCGAGTTCATCGATGGGACACTGAGGAGTTGTACTTCTTCTATTTCGTCCGCTTCTAGTTGTCGGTTTCTGTTGGCTGCCATGACCTCGTCTTCGACGTCGATGAGTTCGTCGTCGCTGTTGGCTTCGGCTTCTGCGAGGAGTTGGAAGTTTGGTTGTTCGACTTGCGGTGGGAGTTTGGATTTCTTTTTGCCAACAACCTGTAATGGAGAGAAGTTATGTTTAGATAAAGAAAAGGATAATTAAAAAGTGGTTGTGGAATGGTGGGTTTCTCTGCAATGGTTAAAGAGAATGGGAAAGTGACGTGCAGAAAAACGTGAAAATTGATGATTTGGTGTGAATCGATCGAATAGGGGTTTTGATTTCCGACTGATTCTCGTTTGAATCTCATTGATTCAGAGAATCATAAGTTCATGACTCTTTGATTTTTTGATTTTAGTCATCTTTTCGTCGATATTTACTGATTTGAATCATTATTTACTCGATTTTTTTACTTTTAAGTCCATGATTTGTTGACTCGTACGTAAACCTCTGATTGTTTTACTGATTTTGTTTCTTGTGTCCTCAACGTAAACACATTTTTTGGGCGGTCCCTTAAATGTCGTGACTCGACGTATTTTTAAATACTATTTTGTAATTTAAGTTCGTTTAGAGATAACACGAGGAGAAATTTATACTTTTCCAATGTATTTTCATACTCAATTCAAATGATATCATCACAAACCCAATAATCCAATCAACCAATTACAGCAACTGATAAAATGCCAAAAACTTAAATATGTCGTTTCTCAATCTTGCACGCACTTCCAAATTCAATGGGTGTGTTTTATCAGAAATGTCACTGTAACATTCTTCTTTTAAAAGAAATTTTTTTAAATGATGTTGGTTTGACCACCTTTACAAACCCTTCCATCTGTGATCTAAATTTAAGCATTAAGACAACTTAAAAAGCCAAAATAGGAACACCAGGGCTCACTTACAAGAAACTGATCTATCCCGTCCTCGAAATTAAACGCACCTACTGTCACAACATACTGTATAACCCTTTAAACCTTGCAGAATCCAACAATCCCCCATACAAAACTCACCTGAAACTCATCTCCTTCATCATGTAGAAAATCATCCAAGTCATAATCATCCACAAACTCGTTCAGCACCAGTCCCAACCACGTAGCCAGAAATGAATTCGGACACCACACTTGACCTCTGGGATCAACTCCTTGAAGTTCCACGAATCCCTCAACCAACGATTCCACCAACCTCTTATCCTCTCCTTCCATCCCTTTAAGTGCCACCTCGTGAAGAATCTGGACATTCATTAACAAGCCCTTCTGCTTCTCAACCTCCATCCTCTGTCTGAGAATTCTCAACTTCACATTCCTCTGCTCCATACTCGAATGAAAAAGTCTTTCCCTTCTTCTTTCGTAAGACTGTCTGTCCAGAATCCATCTGAGATTGAATCGACTTAAGGCTTCGTTCTTGGATCTTCCACCGACTCGGATCAAGTTTTGCGTGAAGTGAACCATTCCTTCGAGAAACTGGTCAAGGGCGTGATTGGTCAAGCAGACCACGAGGATCGGGTTCGAATCGCAGCTATCACGCCAGACATGTTTGTTGCTCAGAAGAACCTTGACAATCTTGAGACCAACATAGGTCTTGCCAGTGCCAGGTGGACCTTGGATCACTGCCATGGACGAACTGAGGGCCAAGTGCATGGCTCTTCTTTGGGATTCGTCTAATCCAAGACTTTCAGCTGAAGGCCATGTTCGGATGTCCACTACTCGGGCTTTTTGAAGGTGGACGTGGGTGTCTTCTTCCGGGGTGTTGAGTAATCTTCGAAAAGTGGCGGATATTCCTCTTTCTTCTAGTGATTCATCGATACTTCTTCGAAAGCCCACTACATCATTGCGGCTGCGTCCAAAACTCCCTGGTATTTCCTCATGAAGTTTCTCTCTGAGTGACGTTTTGTCCACTATTACACTGCTGAAGTCAAATGTCGTGTCTTCCGATAGGTAGCCTGGGGGTTCCAGGTATCGTTGACCGTAGACGATGTGTTGTTGGAGTGGGAGATTCTCCTGGTTGTAAGTCTGAAGGCCTTTGAGAACGTGTCTGTAGGCTTCGAAGTAGGCTTGGGATTCAGCCATGATGTAGACTGATGAGAGTTCTTCTTTGGTCAATTCTTTTCTCACCTATAAGGAAGTGGAGTGTTTAATATGTATGTGTGGGTTTTAGATAATTTTTTACTTTTGTAATTAATTACAAATATTTTGCACTCACCTCAAAATCATCTTCAAACTTCACCGTCACAATCCCCTTCTTCAAATCCTCCGGTTTCCTGTCAGCAACACTAGCAAAAATCGCAGTCTCGAACTTATCCGAAGACAAACACAGAAGAGATCCAAAAATCAATCTCCTGGAAATCTCCCACTTGATTCTTCCAAACTGATTCGAATTAAACTGAATTGTATAAAACATTCCATCTTTGCTATACTTTGGTTCCAGAATCTTCACCTCTTCGTACAACCTAATGTCCCTTATCTTCTTATTCCCTTTCCCCTGATCCTTATTTCTATCCTTAAACAGAAACTCAGCAATCCCATCTCTCAAAGGTGAGATGAAATCCTCTCTCAACAACCGGAAGTGGACATCCAGATAGTGGTCTGCATCTTTATAAGCACCTTCAACTATATTTGGTCGTAGAAAAGCTCTTCCCCTAGCTCTGATCTCCTCAATAGATGGAGTTGTTGCAATTTCCCTGAAGTCTTCAGGTGGGTCATCAAAAGCTGACCAGTCCAACTTGATCTTCTTCCTCTTCATCTCAGCATTCTTGAGCTCTTCTTGTAATGCCTCTATCTTGTTAAGGACATCTTGAAGATCTCTTAGGGTTTCCCTGTCCAGGTCTCTTTGTCCACTGGCAGCTGAGACACATGCTTTGACCCTTGGTTCAAGTGCCTCACAGGTGGTATCAGGCATCTTGTCCAAGAAGACCTGGAAGTGAGAATTTTTTACTCTTAGCTAAAGCATAAGACAGAAATTTCAAACAAATTTTAACCTAAACATTTGGACTATAAATTTGCACAAATTATTTTCTCGTACAATCTTTTTAATACTTGTTGAACGAATTTAGAATTTATAAAATTGTAATTTTTGTCTGTGAGAGAAATTGGGAAATTTATATTAGTATGATAGGCAACGAATTTAAAATTTAAAAATTTGTGGAAAAAAAAATTACGAAATTTAGAGACATATGCAACAAGTTTTAAATTTATGTATGCTACAATGAATTTCAAATTCACAGCACATATGTATAATTTTTCGAATCTCTATCGCAAAAAAAAATTGCAAAAAATGCAAATTTTAAATTCATAAATAATAAATTTGAAGATTTTACCAGCTTTAGACCAAAAGTTCTTGGACGAGAGATTTTGCACGAAAATATAAAACGTGAAAAGATCAAATTCGCGAATTTTGGTGAAAATTCATGATATAAAATTATTTACAATTTCAAGCAGTACCGTATCAAAACTTTGGCTTGACATTATTTTGAAAAGATTTAAAATGTTAAAATCAAATTTTCAATTCTTCTTGATAATCATAGTTACACATACCGGTAATGATTTTTAATTGACTGCAAAACCATGAAATCATTTATCATTACTTAGACTTAAGGGGGTTTCCCGAAATTTTTTAAAATCGGAAACCTTACCTGGAAGATGATCAAGAGATAGTGAAAGACTTCCGGCTTCTCTGAGATTTCCCTGCTGAAGACTATCACTAAAATGTGATTAAACAAATCTGAGTCCAGGAGGCTTCCCAGCAGTGCATTTTGATTATTTGTATGAAGTGGGGTTGAAAAAGCCCTGTTTAGGACTTTGAGGATGTCCACTAGCATGTTGGTGCCAATACTTGGTTGGTTTAGGAGTTCCGTCAAGCCACATGATTGCTCATTTAAAGCGATGATGATTTCATTTGGTTCCTTTTTCAAGAGGTCAGTGAGTTGACCATAACGCATGGGTCTGATGTCTCTTCGGTCTCCGTGTTCGTCGAATTTGGGACCTGAGTGGAAGGTGCCGCCTCGTCCACCTCGTCTTTGGTAGAGTTCTTTATTGTGGATGA
>JAQFZP010000371.1:0-38818 GCA_034695745.1 Geophilus truncorum
GGAGATAAGCGAGGTGACTAGTCACAGACTTAACGCCATTTCTATGGTAGTTCTTCGCACCCCACAATCTTTCTTGTCAACTTTAAATTTTTTCACACGCAACTTAATTACATCGAGGTAAGAATCGCAAAGAAAACCTTTAAAATTGCTACGATAAAAAACTTTAAATTCCCTAACAAAATTACGTGTAACGATTACCAGATAAACATGGCTACTTTATTCTACCCTCATAGACATTGATTTCCTGCATGCCTGCTTCCTGCGATCACTTTTTGCTATTTTTTTATTTATTATTCTAGGTAAAACAGTTTAATCGTGTCACATAAACTACACAGAACTTGCAATGAACTTAGAACACATTGAATATTCGACGGAACAGCGAGATCTAGATTATTCTAGAGAAAGAAATAGGTAATTTGAATTTACGAGTGGTAAATAACAGATAGTTTAATGATATGTTTGTTTTTTTAGTGCGTGGGAGATGTATTCTCAGCCTATTCAAGAGAATTTCTATGATCAAAATCAAAAATCCAGTGATAGGGATCGGCAGCGCAGTCGCGATAGGTTTGTTTTTGTTGTTATTTGGATTTTATAAGTTACTTATTTTTGTTTTTTACTGGCAAAATAGAAGTAGGCGACGAGACCGTGAGCGAGACAAAGATCGTGAGCGAAGTAGTCGATATAATCGCGATAAGGAAAGAGATCGCAGTCAAAATAGACACGAGAGTGAAGATTATTATGACGATGTAATTATTTGATTTTTGAATTTTTCTTTTTTACATAATGTTTGAAGCTCAGTCATCGCATAAAATGAGGTCAAGTTAAAATCGATTAATTAACCATCGATTTTTTTTTTTTTGTAGTTAAGTGATATTAATTTAATTAAATTAATTTCGACTTTACTTTCCCCTTGTGGCTTAGGTTTTGATGTTGATAAAACGTAAATATTGATGTTTATTTTTGATTTGGATAAGTGATATGGAAAAATTGATAGTTGTTACTCGAGTTACGTCAAAAAAAAAAAAAATAAATAAAAATTACATTTTAATTTACAGTGATCAAATTTAATCATTCGCTTACTTTAGAAATTTGGAATATTAATTTTGTGATTAATTGTTTAATTTTTTTTTTTTTTTTTTTTTTTTTTAAGTCTCGTTCGAGTTTTTCCGATAGCAATAGCTACGACAACACAGACTACAATAATCTTCACAGTAACGGAGAGGAAGACTTCGGTACTCACATGACGGGAAGTACGACGACAGTCGGCATCGGTGCCGATGGAGATAACTACTACTCGGATAAAAGAAACAGTTCTTACGGCGATAAGAAAGACCGACACAGAGATAGAGATCGGGATCGAGGAGACAGAGACAATCGAACGAGAAGTAGGGATTACGACAGAGATCGAGACAGAGACAGAAGGGATCACAATCGACCCGGAAGTAGCAGTTGGAAAGAAGAAAAACCAAATAACACAATCATGTTGCGTGGATTAGCGCAACACATTAGCGAAGCAGACGTGAGTTTTGTGGATTTTTGTAAGATTTTCATCTGATTTTCGTGTTTTTATGATTATTTTTATTTAGATACGAAACGAGTTGTTAATGTTCGGATTAGAAGCCAAAGATATTCGGCTTATGAGGAAAAAGGACACGGGAGCTTCAAGAGGATTTGCATTTGTTGAATTTCAAACGTTGGCCGAATCTGTTCGGTGGATGGAATTAAAACAGGTAAAAATAAATTTTAATTTAAAAAAAATATATATACTGTATACAATATATATATTTTAATATTTTTTTTTTAAATTAAAAGGGTGTCGTGACATTCCAAGGACAGTATCGTGGTACAATGCATTACAGTATTCCAAAAGATGGACCCTACGATCGGGGTGTAATTAAAGCAGACTGGAATTGTACAAAAGTAATTTGAAATTTGATAAATGAAAAAACATTTTTATTTTAAATTGATTTTTTGTAAAGTGTGGGGCTCACAATTTCAAACGCAGAGATTTCTGTTTCAAGTGTAACACTTCCAGAGAAGGTAAGTCGCCACAGGCGGATTTTAATCCGTAAAAAAACAGAATTTCAATTTTTCTAAATTATTTCCAGAAGCGGATCAAATCCGTTTGGGCGAAGGTTACGATGAAGTCAGCAATAGTCCGTGTAACAGTGAGTACGATTTAGACATTTTCGTCTTTGTTTAAAAACCCTACACATTTGGCCTGAGATTAATTCAAAATTTGGATCAATTCTACTGCAATGGATCAAAAAAATAAGAAAAACATAATTTTTGTCTACGAAAACAGCATTATTGTTTCGAAATCTGGACATCCTGACGACAGAAGAGAAAATCTTAGCCGCTCTGCAAGGATTAACGGCGCTCCCAATTAAAAACATTCGAGTTGCAAAGGACACGTTGACGAACACGTCGCGAGGATTTTGTTACGTCGAATTGAATTCGACCAACGAAGCCGTCCAACTCCACGATCAATTGGCAGGACTTACAAATATGTTGTTTGTAGACGGAAAACAAAGTAAATACAAACAAATTAAAATAATTTATATATTTATTTATTTATTTTTTTATTTTTTAGTTTCATTGTCCTTCGCAAAACAGTCGCTGAGTTCGTTAGTTAGGTAGGTTGGCTTTTAATTCCGTTAACCTGTTTTTTATTTAGTCATTTCTTCGTGTGTATATATACATAAAATATTTAGTATGTATGTATATACATATAAATCACATTTTTCTGTTTGTTTTATTTTTAAAAAAAAAAAGTTAAAAAAAAAGTAAATAAATGGTTTGTCAAGTAAGTATGAGAGAAAAGGAATTTTTCAAGTTTTGCAAATGTCAGGTTCGAAATCCGTGGGTTCAAGATGACTGGTATAAACATGGGAGGAAAATACATCCATAGATTTTCTGTTTTTCTTTGTTCGTTTTTTTTTTTTTTTTTTTTTTGTTATTTTTGTACTCTGACTTTAACTTTGCTGTCTGTATTTATGTGTGCATGTGTGGACCAACTACTTGTACACTACTTGTTACATGTTTATCACGTTTTACTTTTATTCACAACAAAAATACGGTACCAAATATCAGGTTTTGCATAATTACAATTACTTTTTAAATTACTAGCCAAGTCTGACCTTAGACATCCTGGATGAAATTGACACTTTGATTCCTTGCTGTTTGCACCCGTTATAAGTTATTTCGAGCGACTCGGATTTTAACCTGCACATTTGTAATTTTAATTAAATATAAGATGGGAAGTTTCTCGGAACTTTTTACATATATATTTACTTAAAAGTGAAAACGAACTAATATGGTAATAATAATGAAATATTTGGGAAACAAAAAACCAAGATGTGTGCTCATCTGCTGACTAATGTAACGATTATATTCTCAGTGCATCGAGTGCGAGTGTAGCAAGCGCAGCAGTTGCCGCAGCACAGTGGACCAATCAGGTATGGGGTATTAGCACACGATATAATCGGGGCGAAGTTGAATTCCGCCCTGCCCACAAGGTAGCCAGCCGACTCATCTTTCCCATCCTCTACCAGACATTTTCTTGCTTCGATTAGCACTGTTCGGAAATCAAGTGCCGAAAAGTGCTACCGTTTTTCCGTCCTCGTTTTGTTTTTTAGCCTCATATCACTTGTGACGTCATTTCAGCACTATGTGCTACGTTTAGATTGAAATATTGAAAAATAACGTGAAATGACCCTGTTCTGAGATTATATTTTATACTTGAAATGACGGTCATTTGTTTTTTATTTATTCTTAAATTAGAAATAATTTAATAGGTTTTCACTGATTTTTATTTTTATTTAAAAAAAAAAACAAATAAAAATACACGTTATTGGAAGTCAAAATATAAGAAAACACTTTTTCCCATTTTCTGGTTCTTAGTAGAATTTGACGGCGTTTTGTTTTTGAAACGCCCGTTTTCTCCTATGGTCGAACGATGGTGATAATTTGTCATTACATTTTGATCCGTTGACATGTTGTGTTTATTGCAGGCACCGCAAGGAACTGCCTATGTTCCGGGATTGGCTCACGGCACTTACGGTTCGCAAAGCGGCCAGAGTTTTTCGAGCACTGCGTCGAACTCGTTTCCAGACTACAACCAGGTGAGACATTAGAAATATGAATTTCTTTGGAAAAAAAAAATTATTTATTTTTATAAAATTTTTTATAGGCTTATAATAGAAACGGTTCATACAACCAAAATTATTCCAGTACGTACAATCAATACTACAATCAGTACAATTACCAAAACTACGAAAATGCATCAGATGCTGGGAAAAGTATAATAATTTTTTTTTCCTGTTTGATGGTTAAATGTTAATCAACTTATTTTATAGCATCTGCGGTCACGGAAGATGAGAAATCCGATGAGAAAAATGCTGGCAAATTGAGTCCAGATAATGCTTCTCAAAAAGGAAGTGACGTCAATGAAGAAAAACCTGTGAATTATGGCAAGTAGTGAATTTTTTTTTTTTTTAATTTGGGAGAAAAATTAAGTGACCAGTTATTATTTTATTTAATTTTATTTTACAGCAGAACCCGACGTGTCGACGTACCAATACGACGAATCATCGGGATATTACTACGATCCATTAACTGGACTTTATTACGACGCATCGTCGCAAGTAATTATTAAAATATCGAAATAAGTAAAAAAAAAAAAAAAAAAAAAAAAAATTAAATTTTTTTTTATTTTTTTTTATTTATTATTATTATTTTTTTTACAGTATTACTACAATTCTGAGCTCCAGCAATTTCTGTACTGGGACAGCGAAAAACGGACGTATGTGCCGGCACCGTCTTCGGGGCCCTCGCTGCCGGAACTGGCGGGCGAAGAAGACTCCTCGGAGAAGAAGAGCAAGGAGAAAGACAAACAGGACAAAGTGAAGATAGCGAAGAAAATAGCGAAAGACATGGAGAAATGGGCGAAAACGCTGAATCAGAAGAAGGAAATCGCCAAACACGGCATCATCGCGAACCCCTCGATAGACAACAGCAAACAGTCGGCAACTGCCGATGCGGGGTTCGCTATGCTCGAGAAGAAGACGACGCTTGCAGAGCGCCAGCAGACTGTGTACGAAGTGATGAAGAAAAAGGAGTTGGAGGATAAGAAACTGATGCCACCACCCGGACATGTAGGTTTTGAAATATTTTGAGAAAATTGCTATTTTTATTTTATTATTTCTATTTTTTCATTTTAGGCGAAGGGGAAAGATAAATCCGGCACCGGATTGGTCGCAGCCTACGGCGGGGAAAGTGACTCGGAAGACGACGGAGAACAGACGGGCGGCGACTCCGAGGCCTCGTCTCGGGAATGTGAAGAGTCGCGGTTGACCGATTGGGTGAAAATGGCTTGTTTGCTGTGCAAAAGGCAGTTTCCGAACAAAGAAGCGCTTCAACGACATCAGCAGCTGTCCGATCTGCACAAACAGAACCTCGAGAAACTCCGGCGGCCTTGCGATGGGGACGGAGATGCAGATGACGCAGAGAGGAAGCAGTCAGAGTCAAAATACAGAGACAGGGCGAAGGAAAGGAGACAGAAATACGGGGAACCAGAACATCCACATCCGAATAAACTGAAAGAGAAATATTTGAAACAAAAGACCATGTAATGCGATAATAAAATATTATAATATTAAAATATTATAATAAAATATTATTATATAAATTTTTTAAAAATGTTTTATTTCTTTTTATATTTAGATCATACGAAGAGCCGACGAAACAAGGCATCGGAAGTGATAATATCGGGAATAAAATGCTGAAAGCGATGGGGTGGAATGAAGGACAGGGACTTGGAAGAGCCAATCAAGGACGAACGGAAATTATAGAGGTTTTTGTTATAAGGAAATGTTGATTTTTTTTTTTTTTTATATTAAAATTGATTTTGATGTTTTTTAGACTCAACGCAGAACAGCTGCGGCTGGGTTAGGCATGCGGGGTGGAACGTATGGTGCTACGGCTGGAGATTCATATAAGGACACCGTTAAAAAAATGATGCAAACTAGGTTTAATGAATTATCATCTTAAAGTTGTTGTTAAAATTTTGCTGAGTTTGTGATGCTTTGAGGTTTTTTTTTTATTTTGTGAATTTTTTTGCTGCAAATAATGTTTTTTTTTCATTTTCATTTTTTTAAAGTGTTTTGATCGAGAATTTTTAAATAGAGAACTTCCATTTCTGTCGATGATATGTATTTTTGTCATTCCTCGAATTTTGCACTCATGAAATATTTATACGAAGATTAAGAAAATATTAATAATAAACAGGTAGTCTTGATATGAATAAAGTGTTTTCATTTCAAATAAACACACCTTTTCATTGATTTAGTATCCTTTTTTTTTTTTTCTATGTTACAATTATATGATAATTTTGTTATTTACACCTAACTATAAATGCTGTCATACTTCGAATGAATTATTTTAAGATAAAATTGATTAAACGGGCCATTTCCACTGATTCGGCGGCGGTTCGCGGATGAGGCTTTCCCACGGTTTCCATTCGGTATATCGACGAGCCAACATCAACTCGTTCTCGGCTTGGACGATTAATTCTTCAACTTGACCAGCTCCGATTTTCTCTTCTATTTTCTCCGGATTCGGCTCCTGTTCAAACATCGATCAGTTTGGGAGAAAATTAACAAAATCTTCAAACTTACGGATTTCACAACAGCCAATCGCGTCTTTACGAGTTCTTCAGTTGACGTACGATATGGAGAGTCAGATGGCAGACCCTCTAAAACTCGTAGAATTTTATTGTACAAAACACTCAACGACTAGAAATAAAATAAAAAAATTAAATTCGAAAATTCGGTTTGAAAACTGCTTTAAAGCTTACATGATGTGGTTTTGTGGCCACAACAAGACCCGTGAGGCCTGTCGTCTGCAAAAAGTGAAATAAAAACATGTAGTTACCCTATTTCTTCAGAAATAGCTCGATTTTTGCACCCACCTTCTTCAGAACGCCGGCCATTTTGATGTAGCAATCCCGGAGTTACGAATCCGAGTAAAACATTTACATGACCTAAAATAAAATTAAAACACGATCACATTTCGTTTTAATTAAGAAAAATATTAAAAATAATATTTTCATAATCTACAGACGCAAGAATGACTTCTAAAAATGTGAAATATTACAAAAAGCTACGTAACTGCTATCGAAGCGCCGTTGCCGACTTTTTGATCGACGAGCTACTGGCTAGAACTACCACCAGCATCGGTTTGTGTAGCTTTTCCAGCGAATATTCACTGTGAAACTAAAACCCCTGTATAATATCAAATCTGTAAGTACAAACTAACCTTATCTAACTCAATTTCTTTTAACTCTAGGCTTTACCACACCCATCAAATATTTCAGTTAAATAATTACATTAAATTTAGGGTAGGCTTCACGGTCAAACCGGCATGCTAGATTCGTTCAATGAATCCGAAAAAAAAAATATTTTTTTTTTTTACTAATCCCATACATAAAACAAGATCCCCATATATAATTTTATTCAATTTTCACCTGCAAGTGTATTTTGATCGCACGAATTGTAAGTGATTGTTGAAAATGTATTAATTTGTCAATTTCGCAAACAGGGCGCCATTAGATACAGCACGAAGCTTTATATTTTATTTCGAGAAAGCGTCCACGCCCTTCTTAACCCCACCTAGGGAGCTGGTTGCTAAGGCTATTGCCAATTGAGGATAACAGCTATAAAGGGTTATAAGAGTTAGGCGTTAATACAATTAGGCGAGAATAACAGCTTGACCAGCCCTGCTAGCGCCCATTTTGCGCGCAAACGAGGAAGAGAAAAAGTAAAAATTAAACAAAATTAAACAAATTTATACATCGAACGGACGGGTTGATTGCGACGTTTTGGGTGTCGTGTGGGCAAATCCGAGTTCGCAAATGGAGTTTTTAGCCGGAAAATGGCCAAAACGGTAAATAGAGGGCGTATTTCGGGTGGGGGAAAATTGAAACCGTGATTTTGCAGGTGATTTTTGAGGGAAATTCTCTTCGTGACGTAACGTGCGAGTGATTTTTCCCGTTAAAATAATACGGTCGTTGTGTGCACTGGGAAGAGTTCCGGTTATAAACGTTGTATAACATTTAATAACGCGACAGAGACGGACCAGACGAACTTTACGGCGCTCTTAATTTGTTTGAAATGTACACTGTTTAAATATTGATCCAGGAATGCCTGCAAAGAGCTGCCACGTATTGTTTGAGGGTTCCTGGAAAGAACACGACTCGCGAGCAATGGGAATTCAACATCAACACGTTAAAAAAAAATGTTGATGGCACTTTCACCTCCGTACTAAGACAAAAGTAAAAAAGAGTTGCTGCTAGGCATTGTGGGAGCGAGGTAACTAGGAAAACGAGTTAATTCGACTCGTGATAAAAAGTGGTTTAGAAACAGATGCTAAATTGCTTTAGATGAGATGAAATCAATTGATTTGGGGAAACCCAAATTATGGATAGAAGTGGCGTTTGACGGTTAGTGCACCAAGTTAGTCATTAATATCAGTACTGTGGGCTGTGGCACTGGGATACCGAACCATAAATATGGCCAAACCGATGTGCTGGTTTTTCAGGTGAATCCAACATTTTTTCTTGGCACTCAGTCAGAAAAGGAGTGGGAGAAGTAGCAGCAGGCCAAAGGGAGGCAGAATGGCGCTGGAACGCGCTAAATATTGATTGAATGGATTCTTGTTTCTTTCTTCTGGCTCTGCCACATGCATTCGATCCGCACGGTCGACATCGAACACGACGTAAATCTGAATGGAATTATGTCGTGGCAGGGATTAGTTAAATAAATACTGCTTTTGAAACGTCAAAGTCGGTTTGGTGAACTTCTTTTTCCACGTGTCAGTCATTGAAAGTAGTTTTCAGGGTGCGGCGAGAGGTGGCGGGATTAGATTATAACGAAATTATCAAGTCGGTTCACCTGCTCAGGTTTTTTTTTTTTTTTTCCAAGTTGTCCTAACATGAGAAAATTCTCGTAAAAAATATTGACAGCCAGTAGGTGGCGTTTTTGTTGATTTTGTAATGAATGAACTCGGGTGGAAATTGGCTTTGCTGAAACACAGTTAAGTTCGACTCCTTCCCGTAGGCGTTTCGTGATGTTTGCTCATGAAATTCTAAGTTTGTTCGATAGTATTCTGTAATGCTATAAGAGCCTTTGCGATTATCATGCTTTTTTCACGTGGTGTCTAACAGTACACAGTAAAATAATAAATACATCTTTTGGCCTTATTCACATTCTCTTTTGGAGTAAAATGATTATCTTAAAGTTTAACCTAAATTAGGGTACAAAGGTTTGAAAAATTGTAAAGTTAAAAATGTAAAGTTAATAGAATACTGTAGCACCAAAACGTGTTTGGATGTAATAACATGCTGTTGAAGATTCTTTATTTGGCATTTTTACACCAGATAGGTGTAGCTGTATAAATCTGTTTGAATTACACATTTTTGATGATAAATGTGTTGCAGTGTAATTTTACAACAATTTTGTCCCAATAATTTTTACAGTAGGTGGGTTCGTTTGTTATTTGCACTTGTGTAAATGTAGTTTAAACTGGTTTGAAATGATATTTAAACATTTTTGGTGGCCATTTTTTCAGGTTAGATCGACAAAAATGAGAAATTTACACGTGTGAATAATAAATAAACCCACCTAGTGTATACAATTACCTTATAACGGTAAAATGGCAAAAATGTAAACATTTACAAGGGGTTACAGTACTATACTTCTTTTGACTATAAATTGAGATTTTGACGAGCAAGTGAGAAATATGGCACATCTCGGTATGAGAATGTTAACCGTCGTATTAATCAGTGGGCGTAAAGATGGGGCTCTTGGGATGCAAGAATTCGAAGAGGCCTATAAATTATTCCTTTTTCCAACTTGATTCGAGAAGAGATGCATCGAAAATGGTGCAAGCCACTTCGCATTAATATGCCTGCAGCGTTCGAGGGGCTTTTTAATGCTTGGATCTTCGTAAATCCTCTGCTATTTACAGCAATTAGTTGAGGTCTGCATCTATCTTGGGAGACTGCGAATTCGGCCCACAGTATGGAATTAGGGGAATTTAGAATAGAAAATGTACGTGTTTGGTGGTATTAAAAATCAAGCAAAACTAAAGAACTTTTACTCCAAAAAAACAAATTTGAAATTATGTTTTACAACATTACACTGTAAATCCAAACGTCTAAAATTGGCTTCAAGTCAGATGTGAGACTAAATATTAAATGTATGAAGTCAACGCTGTCTGAAATATAGTATTTTTTGATGGCTTAATGTAGAATTTGATTCCGAACACATGCTACTTGTTTGTTCAGTGCATTATTTTCAGGCTGCTCAAAACTTTATAAAATGGCTTCAACTTTAGACACTTTGCAAACCTTAATTTTACCTGTTTAGATTTACAGTGTAATGAATTTTCCTCAGTTTATTGTGCAGCACTGCTGTTTGACCTAGAAAATCCACAAGTCACAAACTAACTTGAGCTACAGTCTAAATGAGACACATATTCAAGAATTATCTAAACTTTTGAATATAAACTGCATGATTTACTATAAAACGCAATTGGTCGAACAACATTGCAGTTTTTAATAACACCCAGGACATCACTCAGATTCTCCACTGAAATCATTTGAATAAGACAATCCTAGAGGGAACCATAACCGCAAAACTCTCTCCTCATGCTTTAATCCTTTTAACATACACATAGGTAAATTTAATTTCATTTGGCCTTTACTTGCTAATTGCACATCCACCTTAAATAATCACAAAGAAGTAAAACCAAAACGTTTTCATACAAAAACAAAAATTAACTTAAAAAATGTATATATAAAGTTTAATTACAGTACTGTTAATGTAGGAAGGAAGGCGTGATACTTACAATATGGTCACCACTCACCAGCGGCTACTCTAGTCATATGCAATTTGTCACAAAATCAAAAATAACATCGCAAGTAGTAAAGTAACATAAACAATCTTAGCGATCAATATTCAAGACAAGTCAAGCACAAGGAAATACAAAAGGAAACTACAGTCAAAAACAGAATCTTTATGAAACTAACAAGACAAGGGTAACGAACTCGTCTAAAATTGATACAGAACAATTGTCATACTGAATTATATTATTCCCTAAAATTATTTATCAAAGTTTGCATTGCAATCAAAGAGGATTGTTATAAAACGTGTATTCCTGCCTTTTCTCTCTACTCACACAAGTCTCTAAGCATGCTAAGCTGCCTAAACTGTCTAAAACAAAATGGACTCACCCAAACTCAACTAAATGCAGCTTTGAAAAAAATAATTTTAGGGAATAATATAATTCAGTATGACAATTGTTTTGTATCAATTTTGGGCATTTCATTATCCTTAAGTCGGGAGATTCTCCTCGTAAGAAGAAAGGCCAAAAGTAGTGTTACAGTAACTGTAATGATAAATCTTCACATAATTCAAGACCCAGATTTTCTTGTGTAGTCCAGTAGTCCATTTCCTTGGCTTTGAACTTGTGCTTCTCCACTATTTCATCACTGTAATTGATAACAAGTGCAGTGCAGCTGTTATTTTACATCACAGATGTTGATTGAGTTTGTGTTTTTTTTCTATTTTTTCCTTTTCCATAGGAGTTTAGTAACAACAGTGATGTTCATGAGTGGGCTCTGACCGTCCACTTCCGTCTCGTCCGTCGCGTTAGTCGATGCGTGTAGAGAGAACATAATTTTTTGTCGGTGAGCAGCAAGGCCTCAAGTTGGACGCTGCACAAGCCTCCGCCGTTAGTAGCCAAACGGCTCCGTCGCCATCTCCATCTGTTGGGTCGAACGAGCCAGCAGCCAAAATTTCGTTCTCAAGTTTTCGCCAATCATTTACCAGTAACATGAACTACCTGAGGAGACGCTTCTCTTCAGGTGACCTGAGTGGCGAATACAATGAGAGCGAATACTCTTCCACGCCAGACGCCACCAGCCAGTCGACGTACGGCCGAGGACCAGGGGGGGCCGGGGGAGGCAGTGACCTCACGCTTAACCTGAAGCCCAGTTCCACCACGAGCGCCCCAAGCTCCCCTGCCAAGAGCAGCAGTGCGGCCGTCAGCCTCTTGCAACGCGTCGGATCGCTCACGTCGCGTATCGACCCAACAGCCAAGGCTCACTACAACAAGGATAGATGCAAAACACTACTCGTCATAGATGACCAACACACCGACTGGTAATTTCCGCCAACTAAACTTTCGGTCTTGCTTTCGAATCGCTGCGTGAAATGAAATCGACAGTCATCCCACTGGGCTAGTTCCGCTTGCCGAAAGTGGCCCACTGGGCACTCGCACTGGGCAATTTCAGTTTAGACCATCGCGTGCTCTTTGAGCATGCCGGGCGTCTCACCCATTGAAAGTTTAGCGAAATTTAATTTAATTGAGCTCTGATGTGATGAAATGAGCTGATTAGGTTAGATTAGATTAGGCTTAATTTGGAATGTCATTTGGTAATCCAGACTCTGGGGTTGGCAATTGCCACGAACAATGAATTTGACTTTTCCACGTTACAAAATGGTAAAATAGGCTGCCCACCTAGACTGGAGACTATTCTCTATAGAAAGTCGAAACACCAAAACATAATGAGCTCATGCATAATAGATCATAATTCAATCATTACTTGACTGTCGACTTCATACATCTTAAACCATTTCTAGTGTTAATCAGTGGAGTTGTTTCACTTTGTCTATTTCAAATGTCTGACATGTACCAAAACCTTATAATTATATTATTAGAGACTTTGCGGAAACGTAACAAGTGAGTGTAAACTCTTTTGGGGTATTTTAGTGATAAATTACAACTATTAAATCACGAAAACAATATTAACTTTAATATAATGGGACTTTAAATTAAAGCTTAAATTGCCAATTTATTATTTATGTGTTAAATACATACAACACTATAGCTGCTCTACTATAACGACACTTCAAAAAATGTTCGCGATCCACTGAAAATCTGCTTGCAACCCATGACTTTGAGAACCATTTATATATGTTATACATTATTTTCTGCAAAGTTTTAATATGTCCTTAAATCCTTACAATGCTTACGAGATGTATGCATTTTTAAGAATATAAGGGAATAACTGTGCAATTATAAGGTTTTTGTATCCACCTGTAAATTCACTGTTGTGAAATTATACTTGAAGTAAACTTGTAGTAAACTTCAGGTATTTCATAACTAACCTAACCTAATCTAACCTAAATCTAAATCATGTTGGAGACACCAAGTCTTGATGTATTGGGTATTTTTCTGTGGAAAAAGATCAGACTCAGTATTGTACGTGCTCGAAAACTAGATAAAATTTGCTGCAAGGAGAACCTTGATTGTTCTTCAGCTAACGATTCCCAACAGCCATTTGTAGACCGTTGTCCATGAATGAAGTCTATTCAGTGTTTCTAGTGAATTTTAACCACTTGAAAACAAGAGCACTGACCTTGAGCTTTTCTCTTAAACACACGTACAACTTGGTGTTTGCAGTGTCAGTTTCAGCTGCAGTTTAAACAATCGATGGTTTTGACATAAATGACAAAAGTCAAACATCAACTTCCATTTTTCACTCATCCAGAATGTTGGTATAAATGGTAAAATACTGCCCACCTCTTGCCCTACCTTTCTGATAGTAAAAATGGAGGTTTTTTATTGATTTTTTTAAAAATACCAAGTGTAATTTTTTTTATCAAGTGATTGACTCACTTTTTCAAGATAAATTTTAGGTGTCAGGAACAAAAATGACTTGCAGTTGAAATTTTTTTCTAATGTTTGATATTATTTGAAATGTTTACTAATTTAATTGCAACCAGATTGACACAAGGTTATAGATTTATGATTTAAAATTTACTGGAAATGTTAAAAGCAACATTTTCTTGTTGCTATGGGGCTGTTAAAAACCATTATCAAATTATTGGTGCTTTTTCTTGGTGATAATCATCCATAAAACAAAGAAGCTGGACATAAAAGGGAGTTATTTTCGCTGGATGAATGTTCTAGCAAACGCGTTTCCTTGACAGTGTTACATAAGTCAATTTATGGATCAATTGAGCCACAAATTGCATTCCGAAATATAAAATTGGTACTGCATTTTGGGATATCATTAGTCATCAGCTTCTGAGGTTTTATATTAAAATCCATTTTGTACTAAAATAGTTGAAGAACTTTGGGATTAATTACAAAAATGTGCCATTTTTCTGGTAAGTTGTGAAGGTGAGACTTGTACTTGCAGTGTTACATTGGTTAGAATAACTTTGAGGTCTTATTCACAAGTCAACTGGAATTAAAGTTGCCAAGAGCAACACCTGCACTATATTCATGTGTCATGTCAAACCTTACTTCATGCCTCTTACTCAGTTTGCTGCATCAGAGGGGCTGTGATTGGGCTGAAGTTAATTGGGTTTAAAATTTATCGATTTGGTTTTTGAGATTTAAAGGACAACGACAACTATAACGATTACGAAGTAATCGTAGTGACATTTGTTGTCAAAATTAAAGATTATTTTAACTGAGATTTAAATTGGCTAACTTGTAAGCCAAGATTTTTCTAGACTATGGTAAATGAATGCAAGAATTTTTCTCGTGTAAGTTACAATACAGTAATAGTAGTCGCAGTAGCTGCATTCACAAAGTCAATTGCACTAGTTCATATGAAATAAATCTGTTTAAAACCATCTTTCACAAATAGTTTTAAACAGGTTTATTTTATACTAGTGCAATTGACTTTGTGAATGCTGCTAGTAGGTGGGTTCATTTATATTTGCACATGTGTAAAATTTAGTGCAAATAAGAAGTCGTGTAAATTTCTCATTTTTCTCGATCTAACTCGAAAAAAATGGCTCCCAAAAGTATGTAAATCTCATTTTAAATCAGCTTAAACGATATTTTCGCAAGTGCAAATAATAAATGAACCCACCTAGTGAGTGTTATCTTAAAAAAACGATTGTGCTGATTGAATGTAACACTAAAACGGAAGTGACGATACTCTTTTTAATATACCAGTAACACTTTTAATACAGTCGAACTCCGTTATAACGAACACGTTTACAACGAAATGCTCGTTATAACGAACAGATTTTTCGACTGTACTCTTTGTTTTGAATGCAACTAGTTTTATACATTCAACAACGATTCTTAGAGATTGCGTTGACTGACTTTATGACACTGCACGTAATTTTATTAATAGAGGGTTTTCAAACTGAAGTGATTAATAATTGGGCTATTGTGCAGTTAATCAGAATCAATATTGAGTCATTATGATTCTGACATGACACTCCAGTAATGGGTGTAGTGCATGAAAACAAACTACCTCATTATTGGATTGTTTGTTCAGTAGAAATCTTATATTGTGCTAAATTCAATGAAATATGTTGTCTGAATCCTTCTGCGATTCTTCTCCTTGCCTGCAGTCACACCACATACTGGGAATTGAACCATAGGTCCCTCCAGCAACCGGATGTAGGCTTTTATCCAATAAGTCTCCCAGCAAGGCAATGACAACAATAATCAAGCCCCTATATCTCTTGTGATTTAAAACAGTGTGTTCCTACAACACCAAATAAACCACACTGTATTTTGCTTTTAATTTCAAGTCAGCGTTCTTTAACGGTGAACTAGCCATCGTGGTCAGCGTAGAGTGTTTAAAATTGTAGCAGCAATAAATCTTGGTTTTTTTCTACTTTCCCTCAAATCAGTTCCAGAATACCAATAAGTAATGCAATTTTTGTGAGAAATGGTCTGTGGCTGGGAAAGAGCTGAAAGCAGTCTTTTTTTTCTGCAGCAGTAAGAATTACGTGGGTTTCCTCCACATTTTTCAGAACCCTCATCTTGTTTGGCATCGATAATTGCTTAGTAAATGCAATATCACCGTATCAGCACAATGGTATGACGTCAATTACTATTGTAAATTGGTCCATTGAGTTAACCAGATCAAGTAGATCCATTAAAAATCTACCAATTCGAATGGAATGCTTATACAGTGGTGAATTTCCCACGAGACTTCCGGAAAACTGTTCTAAAGCAAGTTTGATTGAAGTAACTTAGTTTGGGGGAAAGCCCAACTTTATCAAAACCATCCAAAAATTACAGACAATTTGAAGTAAAACTATCATCATAAAAGTGGGTTCACACTTGTGTTCACACTTGGGTTTAAGTTAACTTAAGAAGAAATTAAGGTGCATTGCAGGATACTAAGTCAAAGTTTTCGTAATTCAAAACTGTTTTGAATTATGCTTTAACTTTAACTTAACATCTTAATTCAGCTAATAGCAACAGCTGCCTAGATCAAAGATGGCAGTTTTCAACCTAATTGGTCAGAATTAAGAATAGAGTCGAACCCCGATATAACGTACTCTGATATAGCATAAACTCCGTTCTAGCGTAATCTTTTTGTTGCCACCTTTTAGCAACAGCGTCATTTTTTAGCTGGTCTGAAAGATGACGCTCGGGGTTTGACTGTATGTTATATTAAACGTAAACATAATTTCTGAAGTTAAGTTAAGTACAAGTGAGAACCCACTTTAAGAATATTATTTTGTGTAAATTTAGTTTAAACTAGTTTAAATCAAGACGTCATACTTCATCAATTAGATCGAGAAAAATGAACAAGTTTACCCAAGACAACTTAATTGTTTACACTGGATTTTACACATGTGCACTGCACATTTAATAAAGCAAGAAAATACTTGAGTTTACTTTAATTTTTGAATGCAATCAATAGATGGATTCGTTTATGTTTTCAAAACATAAACGAATCCATCTATTGACTCCATCCAAAAATTAAAGTAAACTCAAGTATTTTCTTGCTTTATTGAATGAGTTAAAGGAAAGCCACCACTTTAATTCCAGAATTTCTCACTAGGTTTCCACAAATCCTACTTGCTTCAATATGATTTAATATAAAAAAAACTCGTTTATTAATACTTAAACTAGAATAATAATTTTAAATTGTGGCTTCAGCAGTTTTGCAGGAAAAAACATTGAGTTTTCCAGGAATGCAGTGAAGTGCAATGCAATATGAGCGTCGTATTTTTGCTATGAATGACAAGATGTTTGCAGAGACCTCAATAATTTAGGGTTGAAGAGCGCTCTGCCATTAACAATACACATTGAATGTAGCACTTGTATTTTGACTGCTGAATTATGAATAGAGAGCAATTTTCATTGATTGGTTGTGTGTGGTGACTGGTGAGTGGTTGAAAAAATAACTTTCCTGAACCAAAGTAAATCTTGCAGTAAACAAAAAAAATGTTTTTTTTCTTTTGAATCCACTTTGATCCGAACCAGCTGAGATTTACAAAAGGTGGCATCTACTTTCTGTTTACCCAGTCATCCATACAGCCTTTTTTCGCTTTTAAGCCACTTCCAAGATTTCATTTTAGCCTCTAACAAGTGTTTTTTTTAACCTTGAAAGGTATTTTTTTCATGCTTCAATGATAATCTACTGTACGCCTGAAGCTATTTTTTTCTCATTTCTTTTAAAATTTAATTTTTCATCTTGGCTTTCTGTTTAAGCCAAACCTCTTAAAATGTTTATTCAAAATGACTTTAAACCACTAATCTGAATTTCATGATGATTTAATTATTTTGATGTGGTTTTTCTAGCTCTTAATCTTTTATTTAGGCAGTTCTAACCAAGGCATAAAAAAAGAAAGAAGGTGGCACTTTACGTTTATTGAGAAAAGTGGGAATTTGTCCTATGATGTTAATATTTCCTATAATAATTGTGTTTTTTAGCTCATTAAGTTGACGGAAGTGTTATTGCTTGTTGCTGCACAAAATTAAAACTCTGCTGTCGTAAGCACCGAACTCTGAAGGTAGTACCATTATATTCTTAAAATGCATCCAACATGCATTATGGTTACATGACACAAGATAATCCAGTGGATTTAATGAGCGCCAATCACTAACGTTCACTTACTGTAAATTTAGCTTAGAATTAAGACTGTACTGTAAATCCAAACGTCTAAAATTGGCTTTAAGTCAGATGTGAGACTAAATGTTATAGATTTATGAAGTCAGGCCCTGCCTAAAATATAATATTGATAACTTAATGTAGAATTAGATTTCTAATACGTTCTACTTGTTTGTCCAGTCTATTATTTTCAGGCTGCTCAAATAACTAGAAAATTGCTTCAACTTTAGAGACTTTAAAAATCTTAATTTTAGCTGTTTAGATTTACAATTTAGAGACGCTACACAGCACTATAGGCTTTTCTTATTCTACATGTGTTCACACTTGCTCTTATAGTTAATGATACTTCCAAGAATGTTGCATTGTCGGTAAAATTTAGCAGTACCGTAACACAATTACTGCAAGCTGGCCAATGAGACTAGAGGAAAGTGTGATGTCACACTCATCCATGCTCCTCTAAATCTTGCTTGTAATGATTAGCTGCTGTTTGTGGATAAGTTTGAATCTGTGCAAACACACACACAGCTGCAATTTTGGTACTTCTGCTGCTGTTTATACTGATGGTGCTAATGTTAACTTAAGTGTAAGCCTACAAACATAGAAATAAGGGTGTTAAAAGGGTGCAAATGATTCTAAAACACCAATTTCACAACTTTGGTTAAGAAGTTACATCATAGGCACCACAATAAATGTAAATTTATACTTTTTAGATATCTTTTAGTTACTTTTTGACGTAAATTTACCTGTGCAACAGCAGACAGAAAAGGTGTACACCACACGACAATTAGATCAAATTGATTCTCTTAATTCTATGTATGTAGAATGATGTGAGCCGTCTTTGGATAGCCCCTGGACAATGTGGATTCTGGATTCTAGGGCTTATGTATAATGTAAATTTAGTGGTAAACAACCATTCTAGGTTTGTTATTGGCTAGCCATGTCATTTTGTGTAGATTAACTGACCTAGAAATGTACAAACATGGACACTTTTTGAATATAAATTTTTAGTTGATACTAACACAACACAACACAACTGTATTTGCATTTACCATTTCGTAGTCCATAAAATATGCTTCAAATTTACAAAAAACTGAGTCTCAGGCACTGGAGCAGTGAATAATTCTAATACAGTCAACTCTCTCATATTCGGACATAGCGATATCCGGCCAGCTCCCTTATCCGGCCAAAAGTATCTGCCTCTTTTAATGTCTCCCTACACTAAATACTCTCTATTACCCGGCCAGCTCCCATTTCTGCCACTTTTTCCCAGTTCCGCTCTATGTCCGGATGTGAGGGAGTTGACTATTAATAATAATAAATAATCAAATTTAATGGCCTATTATATTTTATGATACAGTATAAAAAACAGTTTGGATTTAGGGCCAGACCTCTGCACTAAATGCAGCTAAAAGTATCTGGGAATTGAAACTTTTCAATTCGATTAGAGTATTCAAATTTCTCCCTTGCTCAATTTTGCTCAGTTAGGTAACCAGTCTTAAGCCAAGCCCAGTTTTACATGCAAGCAAGCAAAAGCAGGGAAAAAAAACTGCTAGCAAATTTGATGCATCAGTGCTCTGTAAATGAGGCTTTGAGGGTAGTTTTCACTTGGTAAATTTGTCCAGGGTAATGGAGTAAACAAGTAAGTGAGATTTGCATTGCCAAGGTTTCTATTTGCACTCATGGTCTGGCAGGCAGAGGCAGGAGTAAATACTGCATGGAGATAATCTGGCATTATGGACTTAGATGTTTAAAGTCTGGTCTGGAGTGCATTCAGCTGCCAAAGGTCAGATTTGCTTATTTGGAGTTTGCTACGAAAACGTGCAAACTCTGTTAAAGTATAGACATTTAGCTGCAATTTTCCATGAGAGTCCAATTTCAAGTGTAACTTAATAAGAAGAAAGTTTTAGCTTAAAAATCTGAAATATCGTAATGTCGGTCACTAAGAATATAAATTGCTCTCAAATATAGGCTGCACTTGAATAAGCCGTGGTAAAAAAGCCGTGATTTTTATTAACGCTGTGTTATACTTTCGAAGAAGAATAATTAACCATTCAAAATTGTAGATTTACACCAGGTGGGTTTATTTATTATTTGCACAAGTGTAAAACAGTTGTCTTGTGTAAAATGACCATTTTTCTCGATCTAACTTGAAAAAATAACGCCTACAATTGTGCAACTGTCGATTTAACTTGATGTAGACAAGTGTAAAAAATAAACGAACCCATCTACTAAGGTAATACAGTCGAACCCCGATGTAGCGTCATCATTCGGATGGCTGAAAAATGACGCTATATTGGGGTTCACGTTACAAGCGAGCAAGTTTTAAGTTGCCACCTTACGATGGGGAAAAAAAGATTACGCTAGAACAGGGTTTACGCTACATCAGAGTATGTTACATGGGCGATGGGCGTTCAACTGTATAAGTATTATTTTAAGGAGTAATTTGTACAAGTTGTTTTGCACTTTTTTTACACCTATTTCTGTATATATAAGCTTTGGAAGAACATCAAGGGGTATTTTACTCTATTATTAGATTACCAATACTGTTTTTATGGTGCTATCATTGATAGTTTGACAACATTGATAATAAATGCACCAACAACTCAAATCAAAAATTGGCTTCAAGTCACATGTCAGACTTAATATTAGATATATGAAGTCAAAGCTGTCGACGGCTTAATGAATTATATTCTTAATGTATGCTACTTGTTTGCCCATTGCATTATATTTAGGCTGCTTAAATGACTAGAAAATAACCTCAACTTTAGACACTTTAAAACCCTTAATTTTAGCTGTTTGCATTTACAAACAAAAGCAGTGATTAAATTTCTGCCACTCCTCTTAAACAAACATAATTTACCCAAGTTCAGAGGCTCACAATTCAAAAGGCAGTAAACCAAAACTAATGAATCAGGTTAGGTCAATCACGATAATCTTCAACTGTACCGGTATTCAAAATGTTTCTATTATAAATGTGAACTTTGGTGAGATTTTCACCTTTATGCTTTACCAAAATTTTGCAGAATCTTTTAAATGAATGGTTTCAGAAATGCGATTAAGAGTTTTCACGCAAGAATAGTTTGCATTCTTTTTTGGATGGAAAACATCAAAGAAAGCTAGACATTTTCACTGTTACGGATGTTTTGTGTACACATGTGCCGTGAATAGGAAGTGATGCAGGGACTGGAGTTGTTGACTACCAACTCTGCTTTTTTTAGTAGAACTGACAGTTGCCATGCCACGTGCATTGAAAGTGGGAAATGTCGGTATAATAAAAGATAAAACTTTCTATTTCTGAAACTGTAAAGGAAATGAAAATGTTACAAAAAAAATGAAATTTTTTTTAAATTAAATCGGTACCGTATTTAATTTTATTACAGAAAAATTAATTAAATTTTAATATTTATATGCGATGTCAGTAAATGTGGTTAAAGATATAGTTGTGTGTTCTTTTCTCACTAGGTCGAAATATTTTCGAGGGAAAAAAATCCACGGTGATTGGGACATTCGTGTTGAACAGGCGAGTAAAACAAGAGTTAGAAATACCGGTAACTTGTCATAAACATAAACCTGTAAAACATAAGGAAAACTATGAAATAGGGTTTGCATCAACTAAATACAGTTGCGGCCAAATTTGAGCTATTTGTCATTGTATTTTTAATTGATGCAATTTCTGGTTTTTGGAGCATATTTTGCACGGTTTTTTCTAACTCTCTGATGACACAGCAGAAGTTTACACGTTCTTACGTTCATTTCTACTCACAGGCCGATTTTAAAGACATCAGTTTGGCTTCTTATTCGGAGACTGGGACAACCGTCGGTATGGTGGTTAATCGGAATGGAACGCAAGTTGTCAGGCAAGTAGGAAATTTGTGCATACACTGCAAAAACAGTTGATTCAATTATTATTTTAGTTAAATAGGTACCTCCTAAAAAGTTTGATAGAAACAAATTATTTTAAACTTGTATTTTGTATTTTGTATTATCTTAAAGCATTTTTCAGTTATAGCTATCAAAATTTGGTAGCTACGGTACTGATTCAAATAAAAGTGTTTTTACAGTATGTTGTCGCACGAACATTTGTACTAAAATATTATTTATTCGTGAACCTTTCGTTCTGTTGTTCAGTGATTAAATTAGATTAATTTGAACATAAATTTCCAAGAGAGTAATTTACTTGTAAGACTCGTTCGGCACAGCAGTTACAGTGACAAATGTAACATGGAACACAATTGCAATTTAATTTGTCAATCAGTTGACAATGAAATATTGCACATCTATTATTTATCTTGCTTTCTTTGCTCTTTATTGGGCTTTAATGTTGCCAGGAAAAACTATAACGACTTTTAAATAGAAGCATAAATTTGATGCGGGAGGTCATTTCTAACAAAAAACAACCATTAAAACATGAAAAATAAATTGATTGAGATTAATTTTCTTGTTTACTTATCAGAACTTTCCGACCAGACTTCTTGTTGATTCGTCAACACATGCGCGATGCTAACTCCGATTTTCGCAACCTACTGCTTGGGTTCAAATATGGTGGTCTTCCCAGTGTCAACTCCTTGTATAGCATCTACAACTTCCAGGATAAACCATGGGTGGTCAGTATATAAGTTATTTCTTTGACTTGGTAAAGATAGAGAGAAAGAGAGAGAAAGAAAGATACGACCATTGACGTCACTTTAAGTT
Source organism: Geophilus truncorum (assembly GCA_034695745.1). Classification (NCBI taxonomy): domain Eukaryota; kingdom Metazoa; phylum Arthropoda; class Chilopoda; order Geophilomorpha; family Geophilidae; genus Geophilus; species Geophilus truncorum. The sequence continues at coordinate 22,643 of JAQFZP010000371.1, forward strand.
AAGTAACTTTTCCTTAAATGCCTTAACCATAAGGGACACTTTGGGTCTCTTATTTGCCTTATAAGCGTGTCACCTGTACTTTGTGACAGCCAGTTTTTAGGGAAATAAATCACTTAACTTTGAAGAGTGTTCAATCTTAAGTGATTTTTCTTATACTTATTTGCCTTAAGTTAAGTTTTCCTTACGGACCTAATGTTTATTGTTTTGAAAATTACTTCTCCCGGAAATGCCGAATTCACTGGTTCGGAAAATTATAAATTGTTTGATTGCTAAACTGTTTCCGATGACGACAGTTGTGATGGCTTGCAATCATTTCATTCGTGACTTTTGCTGCTAGGTAGGTGCAAGTAGGGTTTGAAATAATCAATGGCCATTAGTCTGCCCGGTTGACTGAAACGAAATTGGCATGACATTCTATTCAGCATATCTGAAACTGGAAGAAATACTTCATATTCAATTACAGTATCTTTGAAAACACGACACACCCACAATTTAAGTTTTTGAGGATCATTCCCAATTACAAATATCAAGGCAGACTTTCAATTGGTTTTTGATATGTATCAGTAATTTGAGGCAGCATTGATGTATCTGATAACTGGATGATCGATTTCCAATAGATTTAAAGCAGTGATAACAGCCAAAAGCCATTTTTAAATCCTCAATGATGACAGATGTCCCAATTTGTCACTCAGTGCTAAAAGATACGCAAAAAAGACAGTCAACCGATAAGCTCGAAGAAAGGGTCGTCAAATAAAGTAAAGAAAATTACTTTTCCACGTTTTTTTTACAGTTAATCCTCTGACCAATTACTTGGTATACAGTATACCAAAAACCTCCTTTAATAGAAATGTCTACAGCAATTGCGTCGGTGCATGTCTAGATGCATCCCAATCTTGGGTCTTGGTAACCCTGTTGAAAAAGGTCGTAAACCTTCAATCATGCTTATCTTCCTTTCTCTGTATTTTCCAGTCGCTTCTACAACAATGCCTGACTAGGATCACCAAAGCAATGTCCACTTTTAAACACTTTGACATGTGGTCCATAAACTGGTGTAACTACATTCCCTTTAAAAGCAAATGATTGCTAATTAATTTCAACCAAAACTATCCAAAACAGTTTGGACCAACTAATAGGACATAAGGCTTAAATGAAGTCATTTGAGACTTTTCATATATGACTGCAACTAATTCTCAATTTTTTCTTTGCTTTTTCTAACAGTTTTCTCAGTTGATTCAAATTCAGAAAAGATTAGGCAAGGAAAACTTTCCACTAACCGAACAGAATTATTATCCAAATCACAAGGAAATGGTAAGTTATTTATATCTATAGTAAATTTATTGTGATTTATTGTGGGTGCAGTAAGGTGTTAAGCCTCTTTCTTGCAAGTGGGTCTTTCAAACTGTTACCGGTATCCTTATTCATTAGCAATGTATAATTTATGTTCAGCTTTTTTCTTTGATTAATTCTTCTTCAAAATTACATAAAATATTTAGCAGCCATTTTCTGCTACCATAACTGTAGAACTATGGATTCACTTAGTGATACATAAAAACTTAGATTTTTGTTATTAGAGAGTTAGTGAAAACTTACAATACAGTTAGTACCAAGCTGCAAACATACAAACACACGAACCAAAACCGTTGTTCATTTGTAAATTTGTAGCTTGGTACCTTAAAATTTGTGAAACAGTTTGCAAACAAGATTAATAAAATTCCAAACTTACAAACCTAACCCCAAGTCAGAAGTACTTCTGACTGAGATGTTAAAAAAAATCAACCTTACTGTTGATATATAAATGTCAAATAATAAAAAAAATGATATTTATTATCGGAGTTTGATGGTAACTGAACCACAGATCAGACGGAATATATGACGCAATTTTTTTCATCAACTGGAGAACAAAAACGAAGTAAGTTGGTATAGAAAATTTTACCAACTTTTTTCAGAAGTTACCAAGTTTGCTACAATGTTGGCAACTTTGTAACTTGGTAATTCAAACCCAAGTTTTTGCTAACTCTATTTTTATTATTTTGGCTGTATTCACTAGAAATTTTCCTCACAGTAATGATTGATTTTTCTCTTAAATTAACAACATCTCACACCCAGTCATTAGTCAGCGAGGTCGTTACGAGTTACGAGCATTGTTCTTTAGTGAATACAATCGCGTAAAGCAAGTGATATTCAGGAAACAATACAATATTCCAATACTCTGGCCAGCACGTGTACAAATCTCTTGGTTCGCAAATTGCTTCCACTTTTTCCCTTGCTCTAAATGGCAAACTCTTACAAAGAGACTCGTAAGTGTGTCATTTAAGGGAGGACTTAGGTCGTAAGCATGCCACTAGTGATGATTTCACAATTTATTAGGGGCAAGCAGACCATTAGTTTTGATCAAAAAGGTCACCAACGGCCATCCCACGAGAGAGGTTTGACAAAATACAATTAGCTTTGATTATAGAATACTTTAGCGAATACCGGTTGGAAGGAAATGCAATTGCTGCCCAGGACTTGAAGCTGAGATTTAGTTACCCACATAACAACATGTTATTGATTTAGTTTCAATTTATTACACTATATTTAAAAATAAATGTCAAAAAAAAAAAAAAAAAAAAAAAAAGATAATGGTATTTCTTAAAACGGTTCATCAAATTAAAAAATTTAGCCTCTTATGATGGTAAGTAACACAGCTGGTTTTTTGGCTGTAAAGACTTGAGACTTGAACATCATTTTCACATCAAAAAACAGTCTGAGACTTGTCTGGTTTTCAGGTGTTTTAGTAAAAGTGCAAAAACTTAATTACTCTCAATCCCCTGTAATTTCGTATACTTGCAAAAGACTTTATCTGTGGTAGTGGAGCAATAAATTATATAAGAACAGTGCGCGAAAAAATAACAACCCGTGTGATGGGCACCCAACCTTTATGTTTTTATCTAGCACCATCAAGTGTCTGAATGGAATTGGCATTGCAGTGTTATGGCACTAATACCGGAAACGCTCTTTACAGACCATTTTTGCCAGTTTTCTCTCAGATGGCCATGCTGTCTTGACTTTCAGCTTTAAACATGCTTTAAAATCATTAATCCACGTGTTCTGTCTTTTTTAGTATGGTAGATAGAATGTGGTCGGATAGTTTTTGCTTTATGAGATAAGAAAATAGTAAACCTTTAGCAAGCTGCTGTGAAAAATGGAATTTGAATTATTGTTAAAAATATTCCAATTTGGATTATGATCAAAATTTATCACATTTATGGTACCGGTATGCTCAAAAAGATATTTAATAATGGTATGTTGCACTGAATTTAAAGGTCAAGTGAAGCGAACTGGTTTATTATTAAAAATTAATCTAAACATCAAAAGCATTAATTAATCATTCATAAACGATGTTTAAATACGTTACATTTTGTAAAAAACGATTGCAAAAAGTCGTTTGCACCATGGGAGCTGCCGCGATTTATGACGTCACGCAGTCTGCTCTTATAGCATTAATTGCCTGCAATGCTTTCATTGTTGTTTAGCTACAGATTCAGGATTTTAATCTTCCAAGAAGAGTTTCCGTGCATCACAAACAACCAAATTTGCTTTAATAAAAGTTACTAAAACTTGTAAATGAGGAGAGGGCCCGAAAACGGTCATCAAAATTTTGGCTGACAGTGAATGGGACTTCAGCTCGCATGCGATTGTGGCGTCCATTACCATAAATCCATCACTGAAGTTAAGCATAGTTTAAATTCACGTTAAACATATTTTATTTTATTTTATTTTATTTTTGACCACACTATCTACAATATTAGAGAATTGATAATCAGAGGCATATCTTTGAAAAATGGCTTCTATGCCAATCACTGAAATTGTCCCTCTGTCCAAACATCTGAAATCCATTTTTTAGACAAGTAAAGTTTAAGATACGGTAACTTTATCATAATATCGAAGTATTGAATTTGCCATTTTGTACAGTTTCTGACGTTTTATACCTTTTTGAAAAAATATTCTCACTGGCATGAGGCACCCCCTTAAAGTGGCGCCTACGGCACGTGCCATACATTAGACACGTCCCTATTGATAATAGAGGGCGCTTAAAATTAAACTAGGACCTGATTATCGAAAGTGTCGCAAAATAAAATAAAGATGATGTTACTTTTAACTCTGCCAATATTAAAAAATTTACATCTTTATTTTTTTAATACCGGTAAAGTTAGAATAAAGACGTTTTTATTTTGTGACACACTTGAGAATCTGGGGCCAGATCACTTAAAATCTATAGTAGAGTTGTTTTTTTTATACAGTGCTTGTGGGTTGGTGAAGGTAAAGTATCTCATTAAATTGTAAATTGCACAAGAACAAGGGATAGAACTTAGATTCCATTAATTAATGCTTAGCAATGCTAAATTTATTTATTTAAAGGTAGAAAAAAATTCATTCTTTTAATGCACTTTTCTATTTATTCTTCATTCACAATGAACCTTTTTTTATCTACTGTATATGTCTGACTATGTATTTCAATATAAATTTTTTATTATCTTCCAAAATTTTTTCTGTTATTGCTTTCCAATACTGCTATTCTTCTTTCATCTCAAGAGTATTTATATTTTTAAATTGGATATAAAATATAATTGACACAATTATTACTGAAATGTATCAGTATCAAAAAAATGTGATTTGGTAATGGAGAACGACATTCTAAGTGATTGAACTTTAAAAACAATACAATTTTACAGAAACTTTATTAAAATTCATTCCTGATATTGGCAGACCCAATACTTCCGGTGTAAGTCAATAGCAATGCACGCGATAGTGGGATTAGCAAAGGCTATTCAAACTAGATGTACCGTAACTGTAAATCAACAAGAGGCAATCTCGTTTTAGGATCAAATGTGCCATTCAATAGAGCCCCAGCCCTAATATCAGTAAATTTGTTTCTTTACAGTTAACCAGCCCCAAATTTCCTGTCGTAGTGAAAATAGGTCATGCTCATGCCGGACTAGGAAAGGTAAGTGCATGTTATTAGAGTTGAAAAGTAGCGCTTCTAATATTTTGTTTGAAATTGTGTTTACAGGTGAAGATCGACAACCATTATGATTTTCAGGATATTGCAAGTGTTGTCGCCGTGACAAACACTTATTGTACCACGGAACCCTATATCGACGGCAAATACGATGTCCACATTCAAAAAATCGGAAATAATTACAAAGCGTTCATGTAAGAAATGAGCATTTGGTGGGAATTTGGAAAATTTCTCATTTTTTGTTGTTGTTGTTGTTGTTGTTGTTTCAGGAGAAAATCTATCTCTGGTAATTGGAAAGCAAATACTGGTTCTGCTATGTTAGAGCAGATTCAGCTGACGGAAAGGTATGGAAATTAATGAATTTTTTTAATTTAATTTTTTTGGTCGCCATTTTCGAACTCAAAATTTTTAATTTTTATGCCTTTTTAAGTAGATAACAATTGCATGCGCTTGAAAAATCACGCTCTCACATTGTTACCTCCATCACAAAACCGTTCCAATTCCTCAAACACATATCACGATGTCTGATCCAAATGAGTGAGAAAAAGGATGGTAATGTGTAAATTTCATTCTTTTCTTCTATTTTTTCAATTAGATACAAGCTGTGGGTCGACGAAGTGTCGGAAATGTTTGGAGGGTTAGATATTTGTGCGGTGGAAGCTATTTGCGGAAAAGATGGAAAAGAAGTTATCATCGAGGTGAATAAGAGAGAAAAAAATTAAAATTAATTTTAATTTCTTAATGTGGTAACATTTTAATCAAAGGTGAACGATTCTGCCATGGCTCTTCTGGGGGAAACTCAAGAGGAGGATCGACGGCAGATCGCCGATCTTGTTGTTTATAAAATGCAAATCTACTGCAAATCTACTGTCGCGTGAGTATCGTCTAGAGTTGTTCGCGTTGTCAAGGCTGAAACAATACAATATTGCAAACTTGCAGTTTTGTATTTTTCATTAACTAATTATAAAAGCAAAGACAGAAAAATAGAAATACAAATGGTCTGAGTATTGGGCGTGTAGCCAGAAACATGCAGCCCCATACAGCAAACAGTAATTTGGCCCATTGTCTTATTTTTTTTTTTAAATATAGCGTTCAGGGACTCTGTGTGGAATTTGGTCCATTAGGCATTAGTTACAGTATATGAGACGGTGGCAAACAGGAAACGTTTGGATTACGCCAATGTGTCTATTAACTGCAATAGACCGCCCTCGAAGGACTCTGGGACCCCACAGGGGTCTTCATCCATTTCAATTAAATGATGATTTTGTAAATCTTCTAATTAGCCACTATTTGTCTTTTACATTATTTGGTCAGCGGGGGCGCCATGTCCGTATGGAAAAAAAATTGCATTTTTTCAGATGCAGTATTTTTGGGTTTAATAACCCTAATCGAATTAACTGTTGTCACGGTTACTCTAACTGGAATAACCGTGATTATTCCGATTACGGCTACACGCCACACCGTTTGGAAACTCCAGTTATGTTACAATTTGGTTATGATCACAGTAACCGTAATAATAATAGTAACCTTAATAACTTGGGGTTATCCAAGATGGCTGCCTTCTTACAGATGGGTTGTGCATAGCACTGCCATTGCCATCCCACAATGGCAGCACTCACGTTTGCTCGCCATTTTATGAATTAAAATTGGTAAAAATTAAATAATGTTTTTTAACCGATTTTGTGGGAATCAGTGGTATAAATGAGAACACACTGAATCTAAATCTGATCGAGGTTTTTATCGGAAACTGGGTTCAAAATGGTGAGCTCTGTCAGTTTCCCCAAATTTGTTGTGATTCTATTCTGCTGTAATTGGATCGTTCTAAAACGACCGAGAGACCACTGCAAATTGCGGGTAATCAATCGTCAACGGTAACCGTAACCACGATCAATTCTGTTATTTTTGAACATACCCTTTAACATTATTATGCTTTATTTTAAATTTTCTTGTTTTGGTCACAGGTAAAAGCAAAGTAAAAAATTTTACGATTGTTTTTATGACTATAAGTGCTCTTTTACTCGAACTGTCAATCAAAGGGTTTTGTTTTATGCCCACCAACACATTTATGCCCACCAACACATTTATGCGAGAAAGCTCATCGATTGAACGCCGGGTACCGTACTCTTATCTTTAAAAATAATCAACATTAACTCAATGTCGACGTAAAAATTCAAACGAGTTTCGACACTCACCAGTCACCACCATATCACCCAAAATGGACAGAAATTGCTGTAAACAAAGTGCTAAGTGGGAGTTGAGTTGGGATCAATTTCAAGCGCAGCGTCTGAAAACACGAGCGACTCTGGTGTCTTATGATTGCATTTTGAGGAAAATTACACTTAATTTTTTTAACTCTTTCAGGCAAGCTCAATCCCGCCAAAGCATCACTGGAAGCTCTCAAAGTGGTTCTCCTTCTGAAATAGAACGAACCACTTCATCCGATGCTGTTGGAATGTCAGCCCAGGGGACTCCAACCTTGCAACGAAGAGATTCGCAGAGTATGTGTATGACGATTAAAGGCCAATTATTGAGGAAAAAGATGAGAAACAGAAAGAGATGTTTGAGCGATAGAAAGAGGTTACGCGATCTTATGTTGGCTTCCAAGCAAGTTTTGAAAGGCGCCGACGATTGCGCATGCGGAGTAAGTGATTCACGGTCTTCTGGTTCCGATTAGGTCGATGCATTTTTGTGAAATTATCCAACTTATTTAACAGTTATCAAGGTTTTGCAAACTTGACTGTTGGTTTTAGAAATAAGTTCTTGAAAACTGAATAAAAATAATGAAAAGTTTAATGTTTAAATGTACAAAAATTGTATTTTTTTTATTAAATTTGCCCAGTTTTCGGTGATTTACTACCTAAAAAACGTTGTACGTTTTCTGTTTTGCATAGGACTATAACGTAAAATCACAAATTGTCTATTGTTTTTCCACGAAAATTGCTCGATCGAAAGTTTACTCTACGAGGAAGCCTGAAATCGCAAAACCTAGACGTTTTGGGATGATTTCTCTTCAGATTTCGCATTTTGGGCCATAAATTGAAATAAATGCTTTGTGTTAATTGAATTTTCTTTTTGCAGCTTCGCAATCTGGCATGACACGAAGAGATTCGGAGACTTCAGAATCGCGTGCAGTTACTAACCGACGAGCCAATGGCGAGAAAGAAGATTCTGATGATACCATGCGCAATTTGCGAAAAACATTTGCTGGCATTTTTGGAGATATGTAATTGCCCCTATTTCTCCACGCGCTTTATTCTTTGGTTGGCGTTAACTTTCTTCAAAATTTACCTCCATGACCCTTTATTTAAAACTACCCGTACAGTATACAGTACATTTTTTTCGATGTTTTAAAGTGAGTTTTTTATTCCTTCACAATGATAGAATAACGAAATATACTTGAAAACTAGACTTAATTTCGTCTGAGTTGCTTTTTATTTGGCTTCCCCCAATTCCCCGTAAAAATTCGTGATTTTATTTGCTGATTATTCTATTATTGTGAATTATTACAACTTTTTGATGATGTATATTTTACAATCCCATTCGGAGGTGCCTTTTGCGAGTCACTGTTGATTGTCCCCCAAAGTAATTCATTTCTTTCGTTCAGTGGGGTATAAAAGGGAACAATATTACACATTTTCAACGCGATACTAAACTTTATTCTCCTCGTAGCTTCATTCAGTGATCGGTTTGTCCTTTATGGTCATCGCAGTCGCAAAATTCGTAGACGGAATTTGCAAATCAATTAAAAAAAATTAAAATTAATTAATTAATAAATAAATAAATAAATAAACCAATTACGAAAGAAATTTTTTCTAAAAGCAATGCACACAGATCGTTAAACTGCAAGGGAAATTGATTTAGCAATATGGTCTTTGCGTACTGTACCAATCCTCTAACCACAAAAAAAAAAAAAAAAAAAAATAATAATAATAATAATAATAAAATTAATAATTACAAATTTACATATGGTAATTTGACTAATTTCAAGATTTGTCAAAGTTTTACATCAACATCACGAATTCTGCGATTTGCGACAGACCAATCTAGGTTTCTAGCTAATCTAGTTTCGATTGTGTATATAGCAAAGAATTCAAACCACGAATTCTTTTCGTTATTTACTTCCCTCTTCCCCGAAATTTTTTTCCAATACCCCTAAAAAAAAATAAAAAATAAAATAAAATTCAACCGACTAAATGAATTTCATTAACGAAAAACGAAAAAAATAAAAACGAAAAATTATCACCTTAAGTGGATCTCATGTGGTGTTATCTTTGAATCAATGCAAAAGTATTTGCAGAATTTCTATAGTTATCACTTATGTCTTGAAAAGAGGCAAGTCGTAAACAGTCAAATGTTTCGTTTCTCTCTTATAACTGTAATTGCTAGTCAAAGTCAAAAGTAACGTACTTAAACAGTAGCTTTAAAAGAGGTAGAATAGGATAAATTCTGCCAACAATTGTCGTATGCTTGAAAACAAGAAATTTTAAACAAAATAAGTATAAGTATTGTATAAATGGAAAATATATTACGGTATTGCTTATTATACACGAAGAATAATCAAATACTGAGAATGTTTTATTTATTAGCAAGTTACTGTACAGTTGGAGATGATTTTAACAAAATTGTATCGTTGAATTAATTGATTTTCACTCTTTTTTTATATTACCGTATTATTATTATTCATTTGTTGATGTAGATGTTGTTATTGTTCTTTCCTCACATAACTATCTCGATTCTTCTTTGCTGTCATGTTGGTGTCAACTGGCATTTCTTACATGTGGAAATATTTAAGCAACAATGCAGAATGTGTCACTTTTTTTTTTTTTACTCAATTCTTGCCAATCCCCAGCATCTCACTTTGGTCACATTGTTTCACAGCCATATCAGAGAATTTTTCCATTTATTTTCGATTTTGCTGGAGATGTGAGATGCTTGGGATGTTTGATCATAATGCACTGCCATCTGGTGGTGAAATTTAGAAGCTTACAACTTGAAAGTCAAACATTTGTTTTGGCAAGAACCATTCTTGGTTTTGATGATATATTTTTTTCTTGAAATTTTTCAAATTCTCTGAAATTTCTCTTTGTAGTATTAAATTTTGTCACCAGGCGGCGACGTGTTTGAGCAAACATGGTTGTGTTTTAGAATTTTGAAGAAATGTGCCGCATTCTGAACCGTATTGATTATTTTCTGTTAACTTGTAACGAGAGCATCAGCATTTATTAGGAGAAAAAAGGAAAAAGAAAAAAATACTTTACTGTGGTTAAAGCTTTCAAATCTTGTTGTTTCCAACTTGTGTGACATATTTCATTACGGTACTGATCAATTGTGCAACAATTTTTTCCTCCCAAATTCTCGACATTTGATGTTTGTCTGCATGTAAGAAAAGGTTCAATCACAAATGTACTCAACTTAATGTCAGTAGTGAAAGGGAAAAAGTTGATTTTCAATTTGTAAGCGGTGACCATAGTTAAAAACAAACTGGAATGATTTCAGCTTAGAAACTATACTTGCTACGGTAGTCATTAGTCAAATTTCATAAAACAATGATTTACCATACTAATATATATTAGAAAACACAGACTGTTTATTTCATTTTTCCTTAAATCATTTCGGTTTATTTTTAAATTACCAAGTAATTAAGTAACTAACATAATAATGTACCTTTCTATGCACAAGATGGCACCTGTTTATTAAAATTAAATCCTTTTAACCGTGTAGATTGAAGGTCATATATTAAACGAACATTGTGATGTAAGTTGCACTTGTTGCGCCCTAGTAGCCAACTTGGTGAATTAAGTGTCATTATCTTATCGCAATAATGTATTACTATAACAATAATAATTAATATAACGTAATAACGAGTAAGTTAAACTACAATTAAAATTTAAAGTAACGATGATGGAAGAGATTCTTACGTGATTAAATGTGTTAATGCCAACTGTTAGAAATGAATCTTATTCTTTATTTAACACCAGCACTTCACTAATAAACTTGACAAATTACACACACACATTTCAAAAAAACACTCACTCTAAACTCTCCATTTATTTGTTGATGGAGAGTGGAGAGGGAGGAGAGGGGACACTAGACTCATCAAATCACTGCAGCCAATTACAGGTACTAAAAAACTCAAGTTTGCACGCTCTCTAGTTAGAAAACTCAATACTACGAATTTCAAATTTGCATTAGTTTTGCCTCACGACTCACGTGCAGTTTATCTGCGTAATAATTTGCAGAAAAATTGCGTACCGTAACTGAACACTTTTGAGCCTGCTCAGTACAACAAAAAATAGTTATATGAATTTTGCTACTATAGTTAGCAGCATCTATCAAAGTTCTTAGTGGAAAGGTTTTCACTTTTACTAACAGTAAGTGTCATACGTCATACCACGGTGTTGTCGACACACCAGAAGTAAATGAAAATAGAAGTATGATCATACTTATGTGAACGGTTCACAGTGAACCCCTGAGGTATAGGTTAGTAAGTGAAAATAAAGAATGAGGCTAAAAAGAAAACTTAGAACTTTATGTAAATTTACAACTATTTCCTTCATAGAAAATTGTCTTATCAGACTGATTTGAGACAGTGCCCTCTGACTGAGCTTGACTCTTATCTACTTTTTGGAACATCTAATTTATTCCCTTTCCCTCAGAAGAAGTGATCGGATCGACTCAATCTACTGGTCATTGCATCTTTACATCCCCAATAGACGTGTTGGTAAGTGCAGTACGAGAGGGAACTTGGAAGTTGGAATATGGTATCAGCTTTACATAATAAATACAGTTGTATTGACGGCGTGAAATTCTAGTGAAAGTATAACTTCTATGACAGAGTCTAGTATAATTTAATTATTTATTACTACTGCACACTAAAATACTTCATTTAAACTTTATTTTCATTATAAATCACCTTTTCCTACTGTCTTTTCGACATTTGATTGTACCGCCATCTACTGATAAATTATTAAGCTCAACTCTGATTCTGAATTGATGCAGATTGCCACCTACCGCTAATTTACCGCAGTGTGCACTAAATTTTATTTTTTTTTTCTGGTGACTAATTTAAAACAAACTATAAACCAAATTATTAATGTATTTTAAAAATTAATAAAACATTAAAATCACATTTTATAAAAACACATCAATTTCTATCCCAGAATTCAACGTCTCGCACTAACACATCTTCCATGGAACTCAAAACAATGCACGTAAATAAAACAACAAATTGAAAATCAAAGCAGTTGTTCGTCATGCATAAACTCAACTGAATTGTGACGCAGGAAAAAATAAGCGAAAATAATACAATCTTCGTGCTTTTCATTTCACTACCATTACGTCATGCGCATGCGCAGATAACCCACCCGATCGTGAGCCTAGCATTATCAGAGGAGCCACCTCTAATTTGTTTGTCATTCGTTGTCAGATCATTTTCTAATTTTCAGCTCAAATTGCCTGCAAAATGGATGAGGAGTATGATGCTATTGTTCTCGGAACTGGCTTGAAGGTAATTATGGAAACGTTTTAAGAGTAAATTTCACACACGCGAGCAAATCAAGACTAAACGCCGGCATTTGTCAACGCCAGTCGCCATTTTGAAAAGTGTTTGGAGGTAAAACGAGCAAAAATTGAGAATCAAACGTGGTTTTTGCACAAAATTCGTGAATCAAAACCACGGATCCTTGAATCACAATTAAAAATACAAACATCGGAATAAAAATTAAATTCTATTTGCATCCGTATGGAAGTTCCCATTTCTACTTGGATATATATATATTTTTTTTCATTAGAATAAAATGCTAACTTCCTACTTGTTATATTTGCTTGCAATTACAGTATAAAACACCAATTTACCAATCTTTGCTCTTTTACGATACATAAATTTTATTTCGTGATATTTGATATTTATAGTTTATAGTAATGAAATAAAATTAATTTTAAAAATTATATTTTTTAGGAATGCATTTTGAGTGGAATGTTATCAGTAAGTGGGAAAAAGGTTCTCCATATTGATCGGAACAAGTATTACGGAGGAGAAAGTGCATCAATTACACCTTTGGAAGAGGTAAATTAATTACATTTAACAAAAACAAAATCTCAATCAATTTTTTTTTTTTTTTTTAATACTTTATCATTAATTTCCATTAACAGCTCTTTACAAAGTATGGGTTACCCGTTCCATCGTCCGATTATGGTCGCGGGAGAGACTGGAGTGTCGACTTGATCCCGAAATTTCTAATGGCCAATGGTCAGTTGGTGAAATTGTTAATCCATACGAGAGTCACCAAATATTTGGAGTTCAAATGCGTTGAAGGAAGTTATGTGTACAAAGGTGGCAAAATCGCTAAAGTTCCAGTTGATGAGAAGGAGGCACTTGCTTCAAGTAAGTGCATCAAAACAAAAAATTTGCAAAAAATTATTTCGAAAACAAGTTCCCTGTCAATCACGATTTGTTTCAGTAATTTGAGCTCGGTAATGTCATGATAACTCTGCTTTACTTCAAAATCTAAGGAAATAACGCCCTTTTTTTTTAGAAACATTTTGAATTTTATGCACGAGACGTTCATCGTTGCTAAGGGCAACGTTGAAGCGCGTTGAAGCATAAAATTTTGAAGTCAATTAAAAGACGTTATTTTTTGAGGAAATAAGTAACCAGGAAGAGTGAAAGTAAAGTTACATTAGTTTACTTTTATGATATCATTCACACTTCCTAACGTTATCAGTCTTTACGATCTAAAGAAAGTGTACGAGCTGATAAACGATGTCAACAAATTGAAAATAAATTCTTTTCAATACTAGAAGTTGTACAATTTTAACTAGACGTTTTTATTATTATTTTTTATTTTTTCTAATTTACAGATTTGATGGGAATGTTCGAGAAAAGGCGCTTTAAAAACTTCTTAGTCTACGTCCAAGATTTTAAGGAAGAAGACCCGAAGTCGTGGAAGGACATGGATCCGAAAACAACGAACATGGAGGAGGTCTACAACAAATTCGGACTCGACAAAGATACCTGTGACTTCACCGGTCACGCACTTGCGCTATATCGCGATGATGAGTGAGTTTTGACATTTAAAACAAACAAAAAAAAATAAAATTAAAAAAATTTTAAAGAGTAAAAATTAATTGATATTTTTCATTTTTAGTTATCTCAATCATCCCGCGCTTGAAACCATTCGTCGTATCAAATTGTACAGTGACTCTTTGGCTCATTACGGAAAGAGTCCGTACTTGTACCCACTTTACGGACTCGGCGAATTACCGCAAGGATTTGCTAGGTAAAGCAAATTTTTGATTTTTTTTTTTTTTTGAAGTTATTTAAAAAAAATTTTGAATTTATTTTCAGACTTAGTGCCATTTACGGCGGGACATACATGTTGGACAAGCCGATCGACGAAATCGTGTTGGAGAAGGAAAGAGTGATCGGTGTTCGATCCGGAACTGAAACTGCGAGATGCACGCAGGTGTACTGCGACCCGTCGTACGTGCCCGATAGGGTGAAAAAGATGGGAAAAGTGAGAGTTTTGAAGTTTTAAATTGGAATTTCGATTAATTTTTATTTTTATTTTTATTTTTTTTTGTTGAAATTTTAGGTGATTCGGTGCATCTGCTTGATGGATCATCCCATTCCAAATACGAAGGACGCTTTGTCTTGTCAAATTATTATACCTCAAAAACAAGTTGCTAGAAGTTCTGGTGATTTTGAAAACCCAAATTTTGTGCATTTTCTTTTAACTTACTCATTTTAAAAAAATAAAATTTCAGACATTTATATTTCTCTCGTGTCGTACACGCACCACGTCGCTGCCAAGGATTATTTCATTGCCATGGTGAGCACAACTGTCGAGACCGACAATCCAGAACGAGAAATCAAGCCGGGTTTGGATTTACTCGGTCCAATTAAACAAAAGTAAGATGAAATTTAACAAATAATCGAATAATTAATTGATGAAAAATTCGTTTTCAGGTTTGTGTCTGTGAGCGATTTGTACGATCCGATCGACGATGGGATAGAAAGTCAAGTAAGTGCTCGATAGATGGCCAAAATTTACGTGAAATTTAATAAAATCATTTTCTTTTATCAGATTTTCATCTCTAAATCGTACGACGCCACGTCCCACTTCGAAACGACTTGTTTGGACGTTCTTGACATCTTCCGCCGAGGAACCGGAGAAGACTTCGATTTTTCAAAAGTAAAACACGATTTGAGAGACGAACAGGACTAGAGAGAGTTACAAAATAAAGTTGGAAAATAAGAAACACTAAAATGAAAAAGAAAAAACAAAAAATAAAAAAAAAATAAACCAAAAACCTTCCTTTTAAGTCTTTGTATAATTTTATGAACTACCTATCAAGCCTGTTGTAACTTTACTGTTTTATTTAGTGGGCCTGACTGGCCGAATTTAAAAGACTGACTCATACATAGCATCCTTAAAAGGGGGGACCGTAGGATTTGGTGGAGGAGAAAATTAATTGCTTGAGTAAATAAAATGTGAATTCAAATTGATGACAAAATGCTCTGTTTTTGTCATTTGTTACCCAGAAAATTTCAATTCAAAATACATTTTTATGCCGGCTTTGTCGAGTCTTGTGAATGTCATATCCGATTGCAATGATTTGGAAAGAAAAATTACAAAATTATTTTTAAAAGAAATAGCGTTCAAATTTAGTGGGAAATAATAAAAAAAAACAAAAAAAAAAAAACATGTTCACTGTTTTGTGCCCCTTTAACATTCTTTTGCACAATATAGTGGTTTATTTTCTTTTGCTAGGTTTATAAGCTAATTTATGGGACCACATATAATTTTTTCTTTTCTTTTTTTTTTACGGAGAAAAAAGTTTATTTTGTATTAATCTGTTACCTATTAAAAAATCAACAGCTTAAAACTGTTTGCTTTACTACAAAAATTGTGCTTGTGTATTGATATATGTAAAAACTTAGTGAAAAATTGGAAAATAAAAATATGCGAAACTAATTGGACGCATGTGTTTTACGACATTGAAACATTAACTGTTGTTTTTGCATCGTGTTACTTAAAGTAACGATTTTCTCTCAGCGCAATGATAAATTTACGTCGTGGAACCAGCTTTGTGCGTGCGGTCGAGGGATTTTCCTATCCCTCAAAACCAGGTCACGTGACCTCGACTTTGCAACCGATCAACCATCCTCCACT
>JAQFZP010000372.1:0-38806 GCA_034695745.1 Geophilus truncorum
CTAATTACGAGCTTGCACACACGCTCGCGAGATGGCGCGACGAGCGGCAGAGCAGATCAGACGTCTGTGAAATGTAGATGAAAACTGCAGCCAGTCCCTCGACTTGAGCGCGGGATTCCGAGAAAGTCGTTGCGATAACTCTCGGAGTTTCGTCATAAAACTCATCATTCCTCTCATCGCGTAAAGAGGAAGACTAAAATTTAAAAATTTCCGAATTTTTTTGAAAAAAAAATATTTTTTTAAAAAGTTTATTTATATTTTTTTTAAATAAATGAATAAAAAAAAAAACGTTAAGTCCGGTCAGTGCGAGGGCACAGTTTGTTTCCGGGATTTCAACTCGAAAGTTTTCAATTCTGTTTTGTGGCATTGGAAAATGCAAAAGGATGAACGGGAAAATGGCGAGTTCGAGTTGGTTTCATGTCACGCGATCTGCATTTGGTTGCTATGGTGACCCCGTGACATTTGTCAACGAATTTTAATCGGTTGCAAGAGATGGAGTCGCCGACTGATGAAATAAGTAGGCTTGGTCGCCCGAAATGTGAAACGCGCAACCAAATAAGACATTAACTCGGCGATCAACTGACAGTTATGGCGCAGGGACCCGCCTGGGAGCATCAGGTGAATTACAAATGGAAGGAAAAAAAGGAAGAAGAAACGGGCCGAAGAGCGCCGCGCATGACCCGCTGCCACGCGAAAATTGCCACAAAGAGACGTATTAATCGCAAACGAAACGAGACTGGAGCGCACCGAGGAAAGTCCAAAGTAGTGAGACGCGGCAGACACAAAACGCCGGCGGACCCCAAACACGACGCCCCCGAACGCACACTTTGGACCCGCGACCTCGTCCATATCAGCGTACGAAACCACAGGAAAGAACTGTTCTTATCAAACGCTGATTAACCAACTGCGACGCTCATCGAAATAAGATTTGGAATAAAAAATTCGAACAACAACAACTCGTTACAAATTAAAACAGGTCCGGCGCGACCGGGCGACCGCGACGCCCGAAAACTTTTTGCCTCTTTACTCTTTTTAGGGCCCTTTGGTGACGTGACTGACGTCGGGCGACGGCCAACGCCGACGCAGGGATGAGAAAAAAGTGGGGATAATGGTGCACCGAAGGACGACGACCCACAATGCCGAGGAGAGGGAGGGCGATGCGGGAATTCGGGTTTTGGCGCCCAGGGACCACGAGACCCGTTGCTAGGACAGCGTCTATTTTTGCGACCCCGAGGCCCATTTTTTCCTCGTGCGCGGTTTAACCATTTCAAGTTACGAGGGGAGACGCGAGATGTCCGCGTTTCGTTTTTTTTTAATTCCCCTTTTATCCTCCCTCCACCCCGTATCTCTGCCACCCATCCACCCACCCCCGCTCCCCTCCTTCGCGAGGCCCCGCCTCGCTTCGTATCAGCAGCCATTTATAAAAATTAAATAAAAAAAAAATCAACACCGAGAAAAAAAATTAAATAAAAAGCAGAGCGAAGAAAAAAAAGAGAAGAATAATAAATAAATATGTGAAAAAAAGGGGGGGAAATGAGGGTAAAAAAAAAATTGCGATCGAGATCAGCTGAGCCACGTGCAGCGGACATCGGACGCGGAGTTTTAGAGCAGCAAACGCGGGCAAAAGCACGTGTCTTACCTTGGAATGATATTGCTGTAACGGGTTGGAATAATCCTCGGGTTGCGATCCTTCTGGTTTGAGCATGGCACTCATGCACAGATCCTTGTGGGCCACCTTGCACTCCTTGTACATGTACATGGCTGAGAGCGGCACTCGGCGTCTCTAGATCATCGTCGTTCGCCCGCCGACCACCAACTGCTCACCAACAAACGCGGACAGAGGGCGCACCAAACACTAACGCAACGCCTGCACGGGAGTCGCTGCTGGCGACACGCGCACAACACACACACACACACACTACAGCACACGCACGAGCCGCCAAGCGGCCGGATCCTGAGCCCCGTACTCCGTCCAACTGATCAGGGCGCCGGCGTTTCGCTCATTGCCGCCGGTCGAGCACAGAAAGACGTTGTAGGATGACCTCTCACCTCGAGCTCCTCGGGCGTCGTTCTGACAAGCGACTGGCGTTTTCTGCGTCTCCACCCTCCTCCTCCTCCTCTTCTTCTCTTCTTGAAAAGTGCGGACCGGTTGTTGCCCAACCCGAACGCCGCGTCGTCTCCCCACCCCTCGGTGCAAATGCCGGGTTCTGGCGTAAGGGGGCGCCTTGCAGGAAAAACCCTTTTTAATGCAAACCGACTGCTCAAGGGCACTTGCCAACAGCCCTTACCTCGTCACGAAAAACTTTCTTCTTTTTCGACGTGCGCGTTAACTTTTCTCGCGTGACGTCACCAACGCGCTCGTCCGACCGCCCAATCACAGCCGGTGCTCGCACTGACCCACGTGTGCCAAAGAACAGCGACACGCACCGCCACCGCCACCGACAGCCTCCCGCTCCCGCCTCCACTCCCCCTGGTGACCTTTCCTTACACACACACATACACACATGCAAGACGCGCCGTTCCTCCCCTCGGCAGTGTTCATCAATGTTTAACGGACGCATTTACTTATACTAGGCCATGATTTATTGAGAAGCGAAAAAAAAGGCGAGTTAAGAGAGAGAGGAAAAAAAAAGAAGATTCTCGCCATCGGACGCCCGAGGAAGAAGGAACGCGAGATTCCCGTGCATTTTACATGAAGCGCGAAACGCTAAGTTGAGAAAACGCGCACGGATTTTTTTTCTTAAATAAATAAATAAATTTTTTTATGTGTATCGTAATATGAAAAAAAAGTAATAATATTAAAGTGATATTTATTGAAATGACCATCAAACAGCAGTGAACCGAACACGTTTATTAGTTTTATACAAATATAACTCTTGAGTGATAAAAAAAAAAGAGAAAACGAGGAGACGCGTTGAGAAGTACATCCAATAAGGGTTGTTGGGATGACGGGTGCTTCAGCTCCTTAGCAACTCTGTGCCTGCAATTGGAGTCCAGTTGGGCAGTTAGCATCAGCTGCGCCACCCCCGGGCCAGCGAACGTGCTCCCCACTTCCTCCTCCACGACCACTCGTTAGTCCAAGGCGCAGCTGGGGACGCCATTTCCACTCGCCGATGGACTGCGTGGGAGGAGGAGGAAGAGGGGAGCGGGAGAGATGGGAGAGAGCGGGAGAGAGCGGGGCAGTGTGGGAGGAGAGATAAGCGCGTCTCACGAGCAACAGGTCAAGGCATAAATGCGATCAGACGCCCCTCTCGTCGATGATGTCATGCCATTTCTCTCCCGTCCCCATGCTGCTGCGAGTCGCCATGGAAACGGGAACACAGCTGGCGTCCGTCCAGCCACCTGCCCCTGGCCAGGGCGAGGTGAGGAAGAAACGTTGACCTCGGGGCGTGCACGACCAAAGCCACGGGGTCAGCGAGATGGAAGCATCCAACCCCGCCCGAGGCCGCCTCATTGACACCTCATCTCGAAATGAGCATCGCGAAAAAAGTACGATGCATTAAAAAGAATTAATGCCGGGGTCGGGTGGGGGTCTGGGGAAAGACGCGATCGCTTCACTCCTTTCGTGCCACGTGAGACGCGTCCGCGTAACCCGCGAGCGGATTAGTGAGGCGTCGCCCGGCTTCGCCATCACCTCTTTGAATCCTAAATATCAAAAACGGGCTCTCGCTCTCTCCGACCACTTGCCTCCGGTCAACGACCACGCCCTTAGGCTTACCTTTAAAACCTTCTTCGGGTTGAGTATCTGACAGAAAATAAAATAAAAAAAAATAAACAAAAAATAAGAAAAAAAATAATTTCAAAGTATTATTTAAGATATTGCGCATGCTGAAATGTGGTTTGCAACAATGTTTTCGGCATTTTCTTTCATTATGCATTTAAAAAATATCTAAAAAATTGAAAATAAGTAAATTATTACCTAATTAAGAATCTACTTGTAGAAAAAAAATTAAAAAAAAAAAAAACCGCTTTTGTGATTTTTTTTCTGATTATTAATTCGGCTTTTTTAAACAAAAATCCTGTGTTTTAAGACAAGAAAATTCCGAAAACTGGCAAAAATTTATTATAAATTAGTAAAAAAAAAAATTCAGTTTTTCGAGTTTTTGTGTTAAAAACTTGATTAAAACTTTTTTTTTTTTTTTTTTTTTAGAAAACTGGCAAAACTGAGTTTCGAATTGACTATCCTAGGTGTTCCAGGGATAGGTGGGTGGTGGGTGGTGAAAGGGTGTAAGGGAGGGTTTGGTGGTATGGTAGGGCCAATTATTGACATCCTCGGAGCTGAACGGCAGCCGCGGGGCGGCAGAGCGGGAAAAATCTGGCACCGAGCCAACGGCCCCGTACAAGGACACCCCGAGGGGACGCCACTCATCTCGGGGGGCCTGCGGCTGAGACTCCAAGGCTGACGAGAGACGAGTGGGGGGCGAGGGGGGACGTCGGAGTGTGATTAAGGGCCATTTCTCGGCCCGGCCAAGCAGAGAGACGCAAGTCTCATGGATTGTGACGCCCAATGGCAGTCAAGGAGAGAAAGAGAGAGAGAGAGAAAACGAAGCTCGTGACCCCGCCGCCGGCACTCATTCTGTCAGCATCGGCCATGTGGTGAGATCACTTTTTGCTGGTCGTGGGCGCCGGCGTTCCGCTACTCATATGGGTGGGGGAAGGGAAGGGTGCAAAAGGGTTGACTTTTGGTCTCCCCTTTCCCCGTCAACATTTGCCATCATAAATTCGAACTGTGCTGCCATCTCTCCATCTCTCGCCACCCTCCCCGCTCTCCTCATCCGCCCCCGACGCCTGTAGCGTCTCAGCCAAATAAGGGCATTGCACAAGAGCGGAAGGGAATTTCATTAATGTACCAGCAGAAATGTATCATCGAAATGAGCTCACCTTTTGCATAGTCTTCTTCCATTACCATTTGACCGACCGCCTCATCGGCCTAGAAAAAAACGAGAAATAAATAAAAATATTTATTAAAAAAGTTACAACCGAGATAAAAATTCGATAAAAAAAGATTTAAATAGAAATTCTGAATGAAATCATTACTCCATCTGTGTTCAACCATGCTTGGAAAAGCCTGGCAAAAAAGTTATGAACGTAAAAAAAGTATCAAGAGTGCCTTCAACTAACGAGTTGAATGGGCAAAGCAACAATTTGGATGTTTGTAACGAGACATAAAATACCAGAACAGCGACCGCACGCTGCAAACTGGTGGGAAAAGTGGTCGTGTTTTGCAATCGCAGAGTTTTATTAAAATTTTCTAAAAATTTATTGCAAGACAACAAAAGTAAAGTCGGCAGTGATTTGCAGTGCGCGTGATTTCCATGAAAGTCGCGTCATCGTTGCAGAGCTAAAATTAACCCCGTCTTTTCACTCGCTTTCGCTACTGAGAAGAACGTATAAAAAGCAACGGAGGGCGGACAGGTGAAGGGACGCAGTGACATGGGACAACGTCCGAGAGAAGGGTAATTCTGATCCGCGTTGGCGCCAAAAGAACCCACACACGCGAGCATCCCGAGGCGAGGGCGGCAGACACAGCTGCTAGACATCTTTCATCTTAAAAAGCCAAAAGACATCGATTAATGTACCAGCACCACGCCCCATACATGGACCACGACCGGGCTGGGTGTGGGTCAAGTGGACGTAGGAATTATTTAAATTCCGAAACGGCACCCACCCCTCGACCGACCGAGTTGGCGTTGCTCAAACAGATGCATTTTGCAAGTGCGCAGCTGCATCTCATCTTTCCCACTGCTCATTAGCATCTGGGACTAATTCCCGCCAACCGGAAAAGGGTTTGATTTTTTTCCCTTCATTTTCACTTTCCGAGCATGCGTGGGAACTCGCACTTGTCTCACCTCGTGAGAAATTTTTTCAAACCGTCATCAATATCGGAACACGGATTCGGGTTTGCGTTCAAAATTATTTGGTCGCGAAACGAGGCAAGTAAATTTAAAAAATAAAAAAAATAAAAAATCCAAAACTAAAAAAAAATAAAAAATAATTCTAATTAGTTCGGAGGAGTCATAGGGTTGGGGAATTAAAAAAAAAATAAAAATTTATCGGACGCGTCACTTTTTTCCCCCATTTTACCCCTTTAATTAAAATGACATCCTCAGCGCCTAATTAAAATAATTTCACACACATTTTGAGTGGCATCTAACTTTTGAGGAGAAAAAATCCAAACGGGGTCGACGAAAGGGGGGGAAAGGGAAAAGAGGAACACGAGGGGCAGTCAAGTGTCTCCCAAAGTGCTTCACTTTTTTCTTTCTTTTTTTTATTGCCCTTTAAAAGCAATTGGCAAGGTAGTAAAACGTCCACCTCCAGAATCAGCTCACGATTTATTTCCAAGGATTCACTTTTTTTTTTATTTGGGGTTTCTTTGTAGGGCGAAACGACGCCGACAGAACACTGTGATTCAAGCGCGACGCTCGCTCCACTTGACCGGATATTAGACCCAAATTGGCGACTTAGATCCGTCGCCATCCATCACCCCTGCCATGGTGTTGCAGGTGTCGGCAATCCCGGGTGGCGGGCCGAGTTAAGAGTAGTGCAAGACGTGCACGGAGAAACTGGATTTGATGACTGGTTTTGTTGCAAGACTCGACGAGTGACCGCAAAATCAAAGTGTCAATCAGGTCGACCGAAGAACGGCCGCAGAACGTTCGTTCGCTACAGTGTAGCAGGTTGCCAAGCAACGCAAACCGAAAAGCGGGGATGCCGTAATTACTCGGCCCTCGAGAGAAGTTGAGGGGGAAACGGAGGGAAGAGAGAGGGAAAAAAGCAGGGGGTGGAAGTTGCGAGTTTTCCATTGCGGGCCGCTGCTTGCGTTGCGTTGTGTTCGGGCCGCGTTTCGCTGCCCGCAGGCGCATCAAGAAGCATTATTTCTGTAAATCATGAGCGAGATACAAATCCATGCATGAAATTTTAATCGACTTCTACTACCAGAATGAAAAGGAAGGAAAAAAATAAAACAATAAAAATAAAAAAAAAACCAAATCTCCACACAAACACGCATCACATTTTATATAAAATAATTTTTTTCATTTTTGAGGAAAATAAAAAATAATAATAAATAATAAACATGAGAAAGATGATGGAAGTGAAATAAATAAAACAAAAACATTTCGCAACTAAAACCGTATTAAAACAAAACAAAAGTTGTTATTTTATTTCATTCAATTCGATTAACCCGTCAGGAGACTTCGTGGAGATTTCACAACCGGAAATGATATAACGAAAGGGTGAAGGGTGAGAAATAAGTAAATGAAACCTAAACCATGTGCGTTTCAAGGCGCGTCTCGTCACACATTTTTTTTATCTTTTTTCTACGCAGCCAAATTCGCCTCCCATGAAGATGTCGGGGGTGGAAAAATGAAACCACGACTCGATCGGCCGCTTCGAGACGCTCACACTCACAATAAAAGAAGGGATGCGCTGGTGGCGCTCCCCTGCTAGAAACCCCACTGGGGTAATTGAAGCGGGGGTAAGGGGGTCAATTGGTGAGTGGCTGTAAAACAGGCGTCTGTGACCAAGAGGGAGGCCATTAATGTGCCTCGCCAGCTCACCTGATAGATATCAATCTGAGACGCTGGTGTCTTTTCGGCAAGACCGACAAACGCCGGCCAGCGCCCGGGGGAAGATGGGGTGCGGCCGCGCACCTGTAATTAGACCCTTGGATCGATCACAATAAAAGGGGGGCTCCAATCAAACGCGAGTCGATACAAGAGGAATTTGTCGCGTTTACGACATGGCGCGATTTTTTTCCTAGTTTATTACGTGAGAAAAAGGAAGAAAGTGCGCGCGCGCCTCCTTCTCCTTTTTGGCGCCTGCATCTCTACCTTTTATTGCCCCTCCCCGCAATTTGGGTTTCCTGGTAGTCGGTCGACTTCGCTCACCTGGATTGCCACCTGCGAATGCAAATGGGGTAGACGCCGCCAGCGGCCGAGAAGTGCGTTCGTGACCACGAAGCCGAATGAGTTCATCAGCAAAGTGACCAGCGGACGCGAAATTCCAGGAGGGCGCGGGGAAGGGGAAGGGAGGAGCGCGCACAGGGAGAAAACGAGAAAGATGCGTCACACACATTCGTGGTCGAAGGCCGGCCATGAAAAATGAGCGACGGCAGATCGCGAGCGCGATAAATTCACGACCGAACGGCTAATGAGAACGACCCATAAAAATTAATAAGTGCCATAAATCGGGCGACCACTGGTCACCCGTTCGCAGGTGAGGCGCGGCCCCGCCAGCGGATGGGTGGAGCCGCGATGCGAGGTGAAGTTGCCACTCGGAAACAAACTACCAATCACGGCGCGCCGATGACGCTGTCGCCTGCGGAATGCGGCGCCTGCCATCAAATCCCGGACCGAGACGCCTAATGAGATTCCTCGGGAACCAAAGGATTGAGAGGCTCCGCCACGGCCCCGCAGCCTACCGAAAGCCGCTTTGCATCGCCGAGCAGTCTGCGTGTTCGTTGTAACGAGGGTTGCGTGCACCATCGGGCTGCAGGTGTCGCTCGAGGTCACCTTGTGCCGCTGGTCAATTAGCGACGCCCCTCATTACGCATTCTGCGTGCAATGACCCACATGCTGCTGTTCAGTCGCTCTCCCTCGGTCCCACACAACTCGCAACTCGCTTTTATCTCTCCCTTTTTAATCATCTTACCTCGAGTAAAATTCGACTTCCGGGCACTACGTGAAGGGCTGATAACGTCGCCTCGTTATCCGTCAGTGCTAGTCCATCTAAGCTCAGATGTTGGTCGAATGGAGCAACGAAAAATACCTTCATAATCTTCATGTCCCACAAAAAAATAAAAAAAATAAAATAC
Source organism: Geophilus truncorum (assembly GCA_034695745.1). NCBI lineage: Eukaryota > Metazoa > Arthropoda > Chilopoda > Geophilomorpha > Geophilidae > Geophilus > Geophilus truncorum. The sequence goes on from JAQFZP010000372.1 coordinate 8,816, forward strand.
ATTCATTACCCCACTTCTAGGAAAAGTGTAACTTTCAGTTTCTTACCTGTAATTTCAGGTCCCTTAATGTTTGGTTCGACACGATATTAAATTCGTGTTCGCCGCGAATCCGCCGGTGCCGCGTGCTCCGCCGCACTTGTCCTGCCCCCGGAACCTCGCAGGGGGGCGGTTGCTCCAATTTGATCTTCTTGGCCGCCGTGGAAGCCTGAGAATTGCAAGTGTCTTAATTGGCGTCCGTTTGTGGGTGCGTACGACGGGGCAAGTGTGTGCGTGGGTGGATTAATCGATCATGGCCGGCGGTGATGAGGCACAGCACACACTCCTCAGCAGGGGCCTCTGGGGGAGCCACGTCCCCTTACTTTTTCGTTTCCTTTTTTTATTTTCTCTTTTTCCTTTCTTTTTATTTCCTACTTTTAGACTGATGGCGAGTGGAGGGGGATCGGGGGGAGGGCAGAGCGCTCAATCAACGCGGACGGTATCGAGCGAAACCACCACCGTTAATCGAATTATCGACTTTCGAGAAGAAAAAAATCGAATAAATAATAAAACACTCAACAAATCTCACCTGTGCGAAAGGTCCATCGCCCGCTTCGTCTAGATCCGACACATCTTCGAATTTGCTCGTCTTCCGAACGAAGATCTTCCCGCGCGTAAACTTCTCTTCATCGGTGTCGTCGTGCTCTGGCTGCACGTAACACGCTTCGCACGTCTCTGTAAATAGTGTAAACAGGTGGGAATCAACACACGTGTGTACGGAACTGCAAAGTTCGAAATTTCTCCATCTTAATTACGAACAGAAGCAACATTAAACAACAACAACAATAACAAACGGCAAACAAAACGGTTTATTTGTCCTCGATTCACTTAAAGGAACAACGTGCCCTCCCCTCCCTTTCCCATCTCATCCCTCCCCCGCACGCCCCCGCACACTTCGTTTTCACGGTCCAACATGCGGTAGGAGTGGCAGGAAATGGAAGTTCACTGTACCGCAGCCCCCGGTCCACGCCGCTCCGCAACAACAAAAGGCACAGCGGGGCAGCCGACTCGCTGGCGGCCCGACCGGAACGCGTCGCCACTGACGTCACTTCCTGCGCCAAGACGAGGCCCGAGATGGAGAAAAAAGGAGGAGAACAGGTGGAGGATGTTGACACGGAGGCCAAAGTAAACTCTAGTGCAGCAAATGAGCTCAACCTGCCCCCTCGGATCCTCTTTGATTAGCTCCGCTCCAATTAAGACTCACGCGTCCCCTCCTTCCCTCCTCCCACTGCCGGTGCCCCCCTCTTTCTCTCTCTCTCTACAATCACCTCGTGACCCCCTCCACTTGCACAAATTTCATTAGCGGCCAGCAGATCGCTTTAGGACAGTCTGTTGTCTCTGGAGACGCAGTTTGTTTTTTCGGCTTTGGCTGCCCGAACGCCAGTCGAGCGCCGAGTGACAGACATGTTGCTGACACAACAAGAGCTCCCACCTCCCCTTTTCGTAATAAGTTCCATCAGAGGCTCATCATTAGGAGCCAAATACGGATCGATCTTTTCTTTCCACCATCCCCCTGGTGGACACTCTTTTTCGACCACTTGCTCTTTTTTGTTGGCCGGCAAGCCAATTAATTGCGGGGGCGGGGTGCGGGAGAGACCTCCCTAACCCACCCCCTCACCCTTACCCCTAGGCCGAGTCAAGACGAATATGTGGGCAACCGAGATGCTCATCAATTCGCCCTTCTTTTGCTGATTGATTGGGCTAAGGGGATTAATAGTTAATCATGTGTCCATGACAGCTTTTCCTGCAACATCAATCCTTTTACACTTCTTCGAGTGTCTGTTTCTTTCTTTCTTTTGACTCGTGACGTAGCTGCCATTTTTATTTCGCGCAGAAAATAAAAAATAAAAAAATAAAAAAATCCAAAAAAAAAGAAAGAAAATGAAAAAAGTTCGAAAAGAAAGAAACTTTTTTACTCTTTTTTCGTTTTTTCGTGGGGATTATTTTTGTTGGAAAAAAGAAAAAAGAAAAAAAAGAGAAAAAGTTTGAAAAAAGTTAGGAGAAAAAGAATAATCTTTGTGTCCACAAAAAAGGAGGGAAAAATGCACTTCTTGGCATGAGAGAAATTTCATTCATATTAAGCGACGGAAGAGAGTAAGGGGGAGGGTATGGGGGGTGAGTTGAGGCTTGACAAATGAGTCCTAGCTTGTGGATCCACGAGACGGACCTAAGAGAAAGAGAAAAACGAAGCTACCCACGCACACAGCGGGCAAAAAAAACAACAACAAGCAAAAAGTCATTAATCATTGGCGGATCTCTTTCAGATCAATTCCCATGGATCTGCAGCATCCATCTCCAAGTACGATGAGGAGTCTCCCCGCCAAAAAAAGGGGGAAAGGGAAAAAAAAAAAAAAAAAAAAGCGGAGATGCGGAAGGAAAAGACGCTTAATAAATTCACTCGGATTACCAAGTTGAAAAGCGGTACAATTATTTTGGACGAATTAAACGAAAAAGATGAAGTTTTTCTGAGTTAAGCAAGACAAAGTTGGCGCCGAAACGTGTCTGTGCTCATTAATCTGATGCCAGGTGACGGTGCACGCGCGTTCTTACTCATTTGCATGCTGCGTTTGTGTGGGAGGATAAGGTATTAAGTTGACCAAATGCTGCTCAATGGCTTCCGGGATGAGGGCAGAAGGGAAAAAAATGAGAAACGAGTTTGAGTCAAAGGATTGAGCTGGGACATAAAGGGGTTGAAAAAATGGAGCCGATGCAAAACTTTTCTACGTTGCACGATCTGCGTTTTTTATATACAGCGTGAAGCGTCTATTTAATAAAGGAGACCTGGAGAATGTTTTTGAAAAAGGAAAAAAAATCAGAGGAAGAAAAAATAAGTATGCGGATCATTTGCATTATAAAAAACGTTGAACAAAAAGTGAATTTACGCATGGTTGCTAGGCAACGTGTCATTCATGGGTATGGACGTGCATTTTTAATGGTCATTTTGGTCAAGTTTGCTGCTTTTTTCAACAGAAGTGCTGTTTTTTATTTATGTTTTGAGGTTTGTTGTCTATGTTTTAATCAAGGAACCACTTGAAGTGGAAAGCAGCAATTTGAGTTTTTATTTTGGGGTAGTTAGAGCACAACTAGTGGTGTCAGTTAATAACCAAGTGGGGAAAAAGTCACTCGAGTTCAAGTCATCGAGTGTGGATGTTTTATTGCACATTCGAACTGATAGACAAATTGTTTTCTGAGTCTGTCGTGACTTGAATCACCTCTTTTTTTTTATTACTTATTTATTTATTTATATTTATTTATTTAGTATAGACTCTTAAGTGGTTAGATTCACATTTCTCTCACGTAAGTGTACTAATCTAATTCTAACTATCATATATTAAAAAAATCAGAATAAATCTTTTTATAAAAAAGTTTTGTCATTTCCAGTTCTCAGTTCTACTTTTCAGTTAACCGGAAACCTCCCTAACTGGAAAGCATCTCTTTTTTTTTACTGGATTGACAATTATCATATGTCAAGTAAATCAACAATATTACACATCTTAATTGCCTTCTGTAAATTTATATTTTTATTAATTAGTAATTAGTATGGGAGATGATGTGTGAGCATCCAAAAATCAGAATAAAAAATAGTTGTTTTCTAATAAATTTTCTAAATAAAAATATTGATACCATCAAAAATCCAGATCAAAGTTCTTTAAGAAAAAACAAAGGTTTCATTGCATACTCTTGTCAGTTAATATTCAGCATACTTTCAAGTTACTGACGTCTTAAGTGCATTTCAACTTGTTTTAAGGCGGTGAAGAGTGAAACCCGAAAAGATTATTGCTAAATTATTTTTTGTTCATTTTTTTTGAGTGGTTTTGAGGTTTTTCTCTAAATACAAGAATTTTTCACTTTGTTTACGCATTTCTCAAGATTCCCACGTTAATACTTATTCTAATTGCGCAAAAAAAAAAAAAAATGTCGGGCGAATCGATAGGTTCCAGTGGGTGTAGTTCCCTTGTAAGTGTGATTCAATTTGGGCCGCTTCTGCAAGAGCGGCTCAAATTCGGGGTGAAATCGAAGACGCTATTAAAAGAGGAAACAAAGAAAGCTGGCTTTTGTTAGTTCCCCATCCAAGTAAATGACTAGTGATGTCTACGCTGTTACCAATTACTAAACCCGTAGCCAATGATGAACATGCGGCATTTTTGTGCTGCGTCACGGCCGGGAAAAACGGCGAAAAATGTCGTGGATCATCCGCGGTAGGATATCAACAAATGTGTCTATCCACCGAGCCGATACGCCTCAAAGTCCCTAGGGATAAACACACGCATCTGTCACGGTAAATCTGATTGGGGTCCAAAAAGAAAATCATCATCGGCAAAATTGAAGCCGAATGATGCAGCACAAAAATATAAAAAACATAAAAATATAAAAAAAAAAAAAAAAAAAATGCAAAAATTGATTAAATAAAAGAATAAAAGTACCATAAAAGAAGCGAAAAGTTACCTCGAAAGAGAGGAAAATTGTTTTCTTTGATTTTTAATGCAAATGCATTAGAACAAAAACAAACAAAAAATCTAAAATGTTGTTCTGTATTTTTTCCTCATTATTATCATTTTAGACAAATAAATAAATATAAAAAAAAAAAAAACAGAAAACAGAAAAAAAATTAAAGATTTCCATTTAAAAAAAATGAATGTTAAAAACAAGGCAGAAAAAGAGGGAGGGAGAGGGAGAGAGAAAGAGAGAGAGAGAGAGCGTAACAGGGTAAACCTAACGGCCCATCAGCGTATTGATCTGTGTGGGAATGGAGTCTCGTAACGACCCCACCCTCACTCAAACGCAGCTTCAATCTCTGTGTGCGTGGACTTTTTAACAACACCTGAGCAACGTCTCATTCTCGACCACCGCAAAGCTTATCAGTAAGAGCCACAATGACTCACTTCACCCCCGAAAAACGGCAGCGCCGCCCGCTCGTCCGAGTTCAAGTGATTTATACGCAAAGATCTTCCACCTGCACGCGAAAAGCACCGCGAGCTTAGAGAAACCCCGCATTAGTCCAACGAGTCGCAGCACAGCCCCGCGTCTGTCCGGCCTCATTTGTCTGAGTCGAGAAAGACAAACCGCCGATAAAATTCCAATTGCAATTCCCCCGATAAAAAGCCAAGGCTCCTCCTAATGGCCTAGTGCCATGCCGAGAGAAACTTCTGTCACACTCAAATCCGAAGATTTACTCGAGCCGTACAGAGAAGTCCAACCCCGAAAGCAACCCCTTGCAGATGCATTAAACACGAGACAAAACCCAAATCAGCTCATCACCAGAATTCATTTTTTTTCTTTCCACCTACCCCAACCCCCACCCACCAACCAACCAAAAAAAAGATTTTTGATTCAAATTTGTTTTGTCAAATACAATTTAACAAAAATAGCATCAGATAAAATAGATTCGAGCGTCGAGCCGCACTCCATCCGTCTCTAGTTGAGCAAATCCCTCATGGAAGAGGGAGAAAAAAAAGAGAAACGCGAAAAAGACGCGGGTGGGTTGGGTGGGGTGTTCGAGGGGCCGTCATCAATCATTGGTGAAGGCGGCGCTGTCACGTATGAATTTCGACTCCCATGTTTAATTTCCTTCGAGTCTCATTTTGGAAGGGCACCAGGGAGACACGAGGTGCGGGGGTCCGAGTAATTTTTTAATTGAATCGGGACCCTCCCCCCGCCATCCCTTCTACTCTTCCCCCGTGACCACCCCCTCCACCAGCAATTGGTGCAGCAATTCATCAAGTCATCGATAGGGAAAGAGAGAAGCAATTTGCAACGCCATCTTTTCGGCGTCGAAGAAGTTTTCGAAGGGGGAAGTTGTCTCTCGAGGCCATCTTGAGCTGACAGACAGCAGACACCCGGCGTTGCTTGTGTTGCGCAGGGGCGCTCAGCATCTTGTCCACGGTGGTGAGTGACAGGCAATCACAGATAGATACCTTAAAGATAACCACCTGAGACACTGACACCCGACACTTCCTCCTTTTCTCTTCGCACATTTTTGTTTCTCTTTTCTTTCTTCTTCGTTCCTTTCCAACCTGTCGTTCTTTCTTTGCGTCCACGTCCAGGTTTGGTTTCGCTGGGATCTCCCTTGATCTTGTTGGCGACTTTCCTCAGATTGCGGAGAGTTAAGATTACGAAAAATATAAATCGCATTTACCTCAATGTTCATATTAAACATTTGAATTTTTAAGATTATTATAAAATCAACCTTAAAAGGTTTCTTTGAGTACATTTTTAAATTAATTTAATTTTTTGAAATTAAAAGTTAAAACCACAACTTTTTAAACTTTCTACTTCTATTTACGAAGTGCAACGCCAAATCAACTTAAACAACCAAGCTCAAGGCGCATGTAGTTTGATTAAGTTTGACTCTTTATCCAATCACTGTCACCTAACGACCTTGAAACAAGTAGAACCAATTTGTTTATCGTCGTTCAGATTGGCCTTTTAAACGGCTTCTCTTCGCCGAGCGAAAACAGGTTTCCACTTAAATTTAAATACATATATCTCTAAAAGCATCATAAAATCAGACCGGTTTTCTTCGCAACAAAACCATTGTTTGTTTTTCTCACTGTATCTTCTTTCAAGAGCCGAGAAAGAAAAAAAATGACTTGAGATGAGAAAAGTTTGGAACGAAGGTTTGGGAGGATTAATCGAGAGCCCAGTTGATTATCCGGCTGCGTTTGTGCCAATGATTAATTCGGGGACTGGAGATTTCCTCCCCATTAGACGCCCTCCCCCGGCATCTGCTTAAGATGGATCGCGATGATGGGACCAGCACTCTGGACACGGATCACATCATCCTCGTCCTCCACACCAGTGCGGAAGGAGGGAAAAAGTCAGTTAATCAAGTGCCACACCACAAAGAACAGCTCAAGAAGTTGTTGTTGCAGTGTCCACGTTATACAACGAGGACGAGGCCAATCCATAAATCCCACTCAGATCAATAACCCACCATGACAGAATCGCACGACTTCCGCTCACAAACAGACCCTCGCTTCAGGAGCAGCCCCAGTAGAAAAAAAACTTAAAAAAAGAGAAAAAAATGTCGCAAAATACCAACTCCCTTCTCCGGGAACCATCATCATCATCACCATCATCATCAGCCGCAGCAGCTGAACAACATGTGTGATCAAAGGAGTGAAGTGCAGGGTATTTCTTACAGAACCAAAAATAAAATCAAGGAAAAAGCCTTAAAAAATAAAAAAAAAATTTTTTTTTTAAGCATCACCCAATGCAATGTATTATTCAGTCTAAAGAGAGTTAGTTGCCGCTTAAGATTCCGACCGTCGCAGTGTCCACTGCGAGGGGAAAGTCATTGGGAGGGGGTTGCGGGAGTACACAGTCGTCTTGATGGCCTATTAGATTTTGAGTGTCCATTGCAGCAGTGCGGATTCAGTGGCGCCCCCTGGGGAGTGCGCGTCGGGAGTGCACGTACCGTGGGGACGCCGTCGCTGGTGGACACACCACTTGGTACAGTCGGCACGTGGTGCTTTTTCGGACGCGGGGCCGGCGTCCATCGAATCTAATTAATTAGTGCGTTGCATCGGGAGCAAACTGCAGTCTTAATTAGCTTCATCGTTATCAATCCTACTAATGGCCCTTCCTTCATGAAACATTGAGACGCTGCTCAACTAGCTGACCCCTCCATTATTGATGGTGGAGGTGCGAGTTGGGGGTGGAGTATCCCCAGAGTGGAAGTGACGTGCCCCAAAACTCGTCAAAAAAACGTGGAGAAAGGATGATGCCCGCGTTCGGGGTTCGGAGGGGCTTCTGAGTGGGTGGATAGGTGACAATGATTGATGTGTTGCAGAGAGTTTTGCCTGCAGAGCCTAATGTGGCACCCCTGCTGCAAGGGGATGTTGTTTAATGATGCATGTTGGGCTACTCCTTTTGTCGTTCGTTTCACTGACCAAAATAGTTCACTTCACCTCCCAACTTTTCTTTTACTTCTCCCTCCTCAAATGTATCCTTGGGATAAAATGGATCAAAATGTAGCATGTGGTTTTAGTTTTTTATGTAAAAGTATAGGGGCTACTCTGTATTTATATAAAAAAAAAAAAAAAAAAAATAAAAAAAAAAAAAAAAAAGAAGCGAGTTTCGATCGATGGAGACCAGAAGTGGCCAAGATTTAACTTTTCAAATACAATAACGAAATGAAGGATAAAATAAAGAAAAACAAAAATGAAATGTGATATTAATATTTAAAACTTGTTTAAAGTGCATTATAAACCAGTTTGTTTGGGCTAATTTGCATTTTGAGTGGAAAAGTTGAATTTTTAATATGTGAAAATATATTTTTTTTCTTGATGACAAAAGCGATACGTTGACCATAAATTCTAATCAGGGATAAAAATGGGCAAACTAGAAATTCCTGATTGGGCTTATGTTTTCTGAATAATTGGAGCAAGGCCTAAAAGCGAGGGATTAAAAGTTTTGAATTAATCAGTTAAAATAATCACGTTTGTCATACGGTATTTTGCAACCTGAAAGTAAACTTCAAAATAATAAAAAAAATTGAAGCTCCGTGTGATGTCGCACCGCACTGACCACATTCACTATAAAAACCATGGTCAAATGAGTGTCATTCCTTCATTTTCGAGCTGAAAATGATTTTGTATGCTAAGAGCATGTTTCAGTCGTGTCACAATACTGCAATTAAATTTAATTGCGAATTAGGCTTGATAATTACAGTAATTTATGTGACATAACAGTGAAAAGTTGCATCCCAAGATAAATAAAAATCTCTTTAAAGTGTAATTAAGTAATTCATAATATTTAAAATTCATTCACGTTACTGAAAACCCGAATTCGGATAAATATAATCAATTTAGCCAAAACGAAGCTGTTGGTTGATTTTAGTGTCCTTTTCTCACATTTCATTTGATCCATCAGGTGCGTGCAAGGTCAGGTCACGTGATAAATGACCGCGGGTGTGGCAACAAATGGAGCGGAAAATTGAAAAGATTTTTGAAGTCGCCTCAGTTCGATTGCGAGGGCGTCTTTTGTTTTCTATTTTTTTCTTCTCCCTCTTCCTCATCTCTATTTCTCGCTTTTGTTTTTTATGGCCATCCTCTTCATATTTTGCTCTTCAAATGGACCTCGCTCGTTTTTATGTGTTAGCGTCCCCTTCCGTCTTTCCCTTTCCTACATCGAGGTAATGAGTTTTGGGCTGGGGGACTCGTAACGAGGTCCATCTCTCGCTATAATGTGACCAGCAATTGTTTTAACGAGCTGTTAGTCCAAACCCTCGCCATCCCTTTGCATCCAGCAACATTTCGGCCAACTGCGTCGCGTTTCTAACCAAATGACCAGCACGGACAGGTGTTGAACCCGTGTCACGTGCTCTCTTTTTTGTCTAACGAGGGCTTGGTGATTAGTGACTACCTTGTGGCGCTCCCATTCTTTTTTTTTTTCCTTTTTCTGACCACTGTCCACTCTCGGTCGATACGCTCATTATCCCTGGTGGTCCACTTCTCTTTCCCCAGCGCTCCCCTTACCCCCCTTTGCGTTCGATGACCTATAGGGAGATGTTCCATTTTTTCTCCTGTTCTTTTCCTTTTATTTTTTAATCCTCCATGGATTTGTCTTTGGATTTGTCCCGCGTTCCATCCTCTTATCGATGTAATGTTGGGGAGTGCGAGATGTAGGAGAAAGAGAGAGTGGTAGTGGTCGGTACAGAGCGTTTGTTTACGCGTTCGTCAATTCAATTACAGCGGTGCGATGAGGTCGTTGAGTGTCCGTTCTGATGGGCCAGCGGAGCGGCACGCGCCTCTCGCGATTCGATTCGAGGGGAAAGTGGCTGAGGTTTAATTAGCGTGCGATGATTGAGCGATCAATCGCCGTTGCGAGTGAAGTTGTCGGGCGGCGCACCTGCGTCTTCCCGCGTCCATTCGATGACGACCAACTTGTGGTGTGGACGCACACCTTATTGATCCCATCTTCCCCGATCGCCCATCACGTCTGCGTGTCCCTACTGGGGTTTTCCCCCATTTCGACATGTGAAGGAAGGTCTGGCTCCACACGTCAATTGTGCGTCAATTATACAAAGCCTTGCTTCACTCACTATAACCACACAAAAATCGTCAGTTCGATATTTTTTGTTGTAGATAATTGTTATTATTTTTTAAAACATTTAAATGCAGGTGTAACTTTATTGCAGTAAATAGTGCTTCACCGCAGTGCACAATTTATATCATTAGAGACACCATTGATCAATTTATTATGAAAGATTTGGATGTGAATCGGCAAATTCTATTCATACGATAAGTTCATTCTGTAAAATCATTACATTTTAGAATTCAACTTGGAAATTCTTATAAAACTCATCAAACTTACATTTAACTAAATTTTAATCTGTAAATCCTGATAATTCTTTCAGATTTACACTTTTCCCCATTCCATTCCATGTGGGATGCGGCTGTTTTGTCGGCACAGCCGGTACAGCGTTCGATTCATATATATCAAAAATCAGAGGAAGCAAAAAAAACAGACAAAACACAAAAGGCAAATGATTAATTGGAAATTAATTACGTTGCAGGCTTTATCTAGATTCACAAAACAGGAAGTTTTCGATAATTTAAACGCAATTTTTGAAATTTATTGTACAATTTTCAACTAATGACGCTTTTATGCGCGATTAGTCTTCAATAACAAAACGCTTCATGTATAAATCATGTATAACTTTCCTAATCCGAACCAAACACAAAAAACCAGCCCTAAAACTCACAAAGCACTTGTTTCGAGCATTTTGCGGCAAACATCTAATAATTCTTCCCCAGTTTTAAATCCGATTAAATCGATTAATGTATAAACCGTAAACATTTCACTTTCCCAAGACTTTTTCCTTTCCCTACTTCACTTTTGCTATATAAAAACAATTTTTTATCGCCAGTGACCAGTTAGTTCATTAACAAAATACAAGTAAATTGTATAATGCTGTAGCACTAAATTGCAATGTCACCATAAATTTCAATACGGGACGCAAGAAAAACTTATTTATACAATTTAGGTGCCCCTTGTATTTACTTAGGCAAATACTTTTAAGTAAAACCAGTTGGTTTCTACGAAGTATTTTTTTTTGCCTTAGAAGCAAAATTAAAAAAAAAAAAAAAAAAAAACTTTCTCACATTTTTTCTCAACATTCCCTTTTTAAGATTCAAATTCAGACGCCATTAATCCTTCAAAACCCATCGCAACTTTTTCATTTGCTTTGACTCGGCCAACCTGATTTGGGTCAAATTTGACACATCACGGTAGACAATATCGTTAAAAATACACTTGTTTACATTGGGCCTTTTCGTATAGATAGACCCCAATCCCACGACCGACTCACGGGTCAATAGACCCTACAAAGGCGCGTTTTTTTAATGAAAAATTAATTTCCCGCGTATTACGGCCGAGAAAGACCCCCTAAACACACAAAAATGCAGGAATCGATGTCTTTTCTTCGGTGAACAAACGTTTCTTAGGTGAAATTGGAGAGAAATTGGGAAAATACGCCAATCACAGCGTGAGGCTAGGGTTAATTTATTTGCTTTGTGCGCTGTATGATCGAAGACACGCAAGTTAAGGCAAACGGGCGGGATGAACAAACATGGTACAAGTCAAGAAACGACGAATAAAACAAGCTAAAGGACACACCTCAACATATGTGCTGCTGCCCTTCTTTATTTGTTTTTATACTTTGCACGCAAACGAGCAGATCGACCCGGCACGACTCATTGATAATTCAGTGGTCCCTTTTCTCGTCCCCGAACAAACGGACACTGGCGTCTCAAACGAAACGCCCACAAATGCGAATCCTTCTATGGATCAACACCCAGTAAAAAACGAAAAAATACACAAAAAGAGTAGTTATGGAAATAAAAATAAAATAAAATAAAAAATGCAAAAGGCAAAGAAAGAGACTTCGATCAAAGAGCGGAAAGCATGTGTACAGGACAATATAAACAAAGTCTGTCACCAACTTGCAACCTTTATCCATTCTAAATTTACGTGCTATTTTTATACCACTATTTCTGTACTTTTACTCGAGTTTAAATTTTATGTTTGCGCCTACAACAACATCCCTGTCTTTGCAATTTCGATTTTTTTCCTCATCTATATACCACTTAGTATTAAATTAAATTCAAATAAAAATTTTTTTTTTTTTATTTCCCCCGCTATATTTTTTTTCTTTCTGAAGGAAATTGAAACTCGACTTTACGGCCAATTTCCAATTTAATTACGTGTTGTACAATAAAATACTTTCCGCGTATTAATTTAATCATAAATAACTATTTACACAAAATAATGAAAATAAATAAAAAAGAAAAGTTTAATCGCCTTATATAAACACGCAGTATCAGTTAGTTTATTTAAATAGTAAACAGACTACTTCTAACGCAGATAAACAATTTTAATCACATAACTGTGTTATTTCACTATTCAAATCCGTGTTTTTAAATTATTTATTAAAAAAAATTTAAATGCCATATTTATGTGTTTACACTCGTGTATAACACTTACCTCCTTTCATTTTTTATTTATTTATTTTTTTTTTTTGAAAAAAATAAAATTATATCTGAATAATTACTTTTAGGCAATATTTGCATGCGAAAATTGAAAATATTTGAAATTAAAATTTCCTTATAAAAGTCAGTCACGCGAATTGAAGGCGTGTAATTGAACCTGTTTTGCAGGGAAGTAATTATAAGTGTCTTATTATACAAGTGCGAGCTTAACTGTCAATATAAACTCTCCCCCACAGATTGACGTAGACAGAGCGCAATGACATACACAAGCCGCTTTGCCGACTAACTATAGTCGCGTTTCAAGGCTAAAAACAAGCCAAATATACATCCGGTCTTATTGCAACGGCAATAACGATTCCGGCTACGGGGAGAATATTCTTTTAATGATTTTTGTGTTTTGTTTCGAGTTTCATTTTTACTATGACAACTGGTGGGAACATCTCCCTTTAAAAGTAACTACTGTACTTTGAATATTTTATATCTGGTTATATCAAATCATGACTTAACTGACCCAAGAGTAGTAAAAATTCTTTAAAAGGGGTTAAGCGCACGTCTTTGATTGATTTGTGCAGTTTTACGCAGGAAATGCGACCGAAAACTGCATTAAACGGGCATAGAAGCACGATTTTCACTTGCTTCGTCTGTTTCTACTCACAGAAACGCGCACGAAATAGAAAAATCATGACTCAGCGCTGTTTTTGTACATTTGTCTTAAGGCGTTACATTGACGTCACTTCCGGTTACTCAGAGAAGAGCGAACAGTAAATTAAAATTAAAACAAAATATAAATATTAATCAACTCTAATTCAGATAACCTCTTAAAAGTAATTTACCATACTTGAAATTAAATATTTAAATTTCAGATTTAAACCGCGAGATGAGTTTAATGCTCTTTGCTACCAAACAACACTCAAAAAAAAAAAAATAAAAAAAAAAATAAATAAATAACTTTTTCCATGTAAATAAAAAATAGCATTTGTTTCGACCAGTTGTTTGTAGTTGAAGAAACAGTAACGCAGTGCGAAATATAAATATGTTAGTGAAAACCATCAATTATATTAAAGTGTGCAGTCCTGTATTTACTTGATTATGTAGCGACTGCAAAGGGATCACGCAGCAAATTTTTTTCCCGGGGATAAAAAAAAATAAAAAGATAAATATAAAACGCTGAAAAATTCATTAGTTGGGCAAATAATCTAAGGTGTGAGGTGTACTGTATTAAAAACCGTAAGAAAAAAAGAGTAAGAAAAAAAGAGTAAAAAAAAATGAAAAAATGTGGGTATGTGAATGAGGGTGGAAGGAGCAAAAAGATCGAGTTTAATTTCAATTCAAATTAAAGGAGCGGCAGTGTGTGACAACACCTTGCGATGACGTCACAGCGCGACTAACAAATGAAGGTGAATCGCAAGAAATTAAATGAAATAAAAGGAGAAGCCAAGCGACTTACAAGAACGCGATCAAGAACGCGCCTAATGACTAGATCCATTAAAGTAATGGCGCTCATCATCATTATCACTCAGCATCCACTGCACATGCGCACAAACGGGCGCGAGCCCACCCCTCAATCTAAACTGGACGCGGGGTGAAAACTATGAGTTGATGTTGTTTAACTTTTCGCACAACTCACCTGGTGTTGACACGAAAGACGCGTGGACGGGCGCTGAAGAAAAGCACGTGACTGTTACTTCTTGATCTGAAGAATAAAAATTTTGAATGGACGCCCATTCGTCGGCCCACAGTAAGACGATTCTGCAAAAAAAAAAAAAAAAAATTAAAAAAAAAAAAAAAAACATCTTTTTTATTTTTACTTTTTTTTTAAACAAAAATAAAAAAATTTCTTCGCTGAATGAAAAAGAGAAAGAAAACAACATCGCAAATTCTCACTTTTGATACAATGCGCACCCACCCGCGTTCTCATTACACCCCCGCACATCCCTCCTCATCCCAGCAGACGCAGAAGGAAATCCAATTGAGAACGCCGAGACATTTCGCAGTCACATTTGCAAACGGAAAAAAACTCTTTAGCCAGAAAAAAGTGTAAAAAAAAAGTCGCATTTAGAGCCGAGAAAAAGCAAAGCAAAAAGGGAGAAAAAAAATATCACGAGATTTTTCCCAATGTGATTGAGAAGTTGTAGTGGGAATCTGGTAAGGCCAGCGTCTCATTCCCCACGTGCCAATCTGCGGCTGACTAATGGGCACTAGTCTACAGGGGCCCTGCGCTGACCAATGACCACACCACGTAGTCAATCAATGCCGCTGAAAACAAACAGTTCATTAGGAACCAACACTGAACGCATCGACTCCACCCCAGGGGGACTCGGGCGAGGCAAAAGGTGAGAAGAACGTGCGCAAAACCCCCATCTCACCCTTTTCTTTTTTCCCACCGTCAACTCGGGGTTCAGGTGAGTCAGCCCGAGGGCGGCAAATGACTCGACTCCATCAACTCGCTCTTTTATTTATTTTTTTTATTCCTTCGCTTTTTTTTATTTATCTTTCCACGTTTATCGCACAGCAGCTTAATTTCCTGAAGGTCAGTGGGGCCAGTCACGGTCGAGAGGAGCGGCCTCGAATCAGGTGGAAGGAAGGGACAGGACGCGCCATCCGCTTCAGCAGCAATGCTAATCGAAACGCTCGATTGTGGGGGCTGTAAAACGATTCCAACGCCGGCGTCTAATCTGCTCGAGCAGCGGGGGAGTTGGCGATTAGGGCTGTTGCTTCGTTTCTTTTCCCCCCACCACCCACCCACTCCCTCGCCTTCTCTAAGACTTCATTAATTGCTCTCTTTCTCTTGCTCCTGCACGATTTTTATCCGAGAAGCAGCAAGCGCTGCGTTGAGGGATCGAGACTGCAGTTTGCAACCCGCGAGGGAGTTCGGGCCAGCCATCATCGCGGTCAACTCCGAAGGGACTCGCTGGCGTGTGGGGGAGTGGTGAGTGGAGCGCGCTGGTCAAGTGGTCGAGGGACCAAATGCGAAAATAAATGAGGAGACGCGAGCCAAGAAGGATGACCCATCCCCCGTTTCCGCGGGTGTCCCGGGGCTTCTAATCTTGGCGTTGCGCGTTGCCCGCCCCCGCTGTCCCGATAGCTGGTCGCCTCCCTCAATTCATCTTGGCAACGAGGCAAGGGGGAAGGGGATGGATGAGATGGAGAGAAAAAGAGGATGGAGTGGAGGGAGTGGCGAGGAAGTTGCGCACAACTCTTTTTTTTTTTCTTTCTTTCTTCATTTTTTATTTCTGCTTCTTCTTCTTTTTTCTCTCTTCCTTCTCTTTCCTTTCTTTCTTTTCTGCCACAAAACTTTTTCTCGTTTTTTTCTCCTCCTGCTCTTCGGCACTGGCCAACTGGACTTTCCCTCGTAATGAGCTTTTCTGCACATGCGCAAAATATCTTCGAACAGCAATTGGACATCCCTTCGCCACACCGCTCCCTCTCGGCACAAAGATCAACAAATTTAACATGGGAGTAAATAAATCGATGAGAACAGAAAATAAATAAATAAAAGAAATTTCTAATTACACGCGTTCCTAATTTCCGAATTATGCAATAAGTAAAGCCGATTGCAGCGAGGGCCCCGGTCGAGTCCGAATGTTGAGTCATTTGTCCAGTAGACACTTTAATCCAGCGTCTGGAGCTGCGCGAGATTACTGCCCCCACCGAATTAAAGGATCCACCAACAAAATAAAAAAAAGTGCTCAGAAGTGGTGGTGGTAGGAGAAAGAGAGAAGAATAGGAGAAGAAAAAGTAAGAAAAGTGGGTATGTGGAGAGCGGAGTGCGCAAGTGTAGAGACGCAGGGGCTTTTTATCAAATTAGATTCAAAGACACACTAGTCCATAGTAATTGGTCCCGGGCTCAACACAAATCCAGCCAGGGGCATTTGAGGTGATTTCTGACTCGTTTTTGTGGCGGCAAAAATGTTTCATTGATCACCAAGGGCAACGCAAGATATTGGCATACGAATCAATAAACACAAACACACAAACGGAAAAAGAGGAGGAAAGGAGAGAGAGCGAGCGAGAGAGAGAGAGAGAGAGAGCAGGAGCGCCACCAACGCACGCCCTGGCAGCAGCAGAAAAGTCCAAAGTAAGAGGAGGAAAAAAAGAAGAAAAATCAAGAAAAAAAAAAGGAGAAGCTAGAAGGAGGCGAATTGGAAACGAAGAAGGAAAAAAGAAAGTGAGGAGACGAAAAAGAAAAGCAGTGGACGAAGTAGGAAAAAAACTAATGATTCGCCAGCCAGCACCACGCCAAGATGAACAGTGGGCTCTAATGGGACTCGCAACCCTTTGAACCCCGTTACCGCCGCACGCCCAAAGGATTAACTCCTTGCCCGATCAGAACGCACCGTCGAGCGAGAGATCAATGTGAGATATCACGGAAAACGCACACGATGCGGGGTGTGGGTGGGGGATGAGAGAGAGAGAGAGAGAGAGAGAGAGAGGAGAAAAAGGGGGTGGTGGGGGATGGGAGAGAGAGAGACATAAAGCGCAAAAACAGCCACGACTAATGGATCTGAGCAAGGAGTGGGGAGGAAGATGCACGTGCAAACGGCACACGACGACAAGAACGCGACACGAACGCGTGGGTGGATTCGAGGGGGAGGGGGTGCAAACTGTAGCGTCGCCATTAAACATAAATGAACGCCACCTACCGACGCAGCAACTGGCAATGAAGTCAAGCAAAAGAAAGCGAGGATCAATCAGAGAAAAAGTAGGACAAGGAGGAGATCAATTGGCGCCATCAACTAAGGGATGGGTAAACATCAGTGATGTCATCGATCTTTTTTTTTTTTAATTTTTAAATTTCGAATTAAATTATTTTATTTTCATACTAAATTTTCTTATTTTCCAGTCGCCATTCTTTTCGGTGTTTTTTGAAACAAAAAGGAAAAGTTTTTATGAGTTTTGGTTTTATCGTCGATAAAAATAAAAAAATTTCGATGGTCTGGCAAATAAAACATAAATGGGAAAAAAATTATATATGTGTATAAAACAAAAAAAAAGATTGGGAAACAGGTAGAAAGGTGAAATATTGAAGTTGCGGTATGAAAAAGAGAAAGAAAAAACTAAAGAGATTTGGAGAAGAGACATTTGCGCCGTTGCAACGATAATAGAATGAGCATCATACAATTGCTCTTTCCACGACTGACCAGCGAGAGAAATAAATCGATAAATCGATGCCCTAATACCCCACACCCCCACCCACATGTCCACCCCACCGAAAATAAAAGCAATCCTCTTGTCGTGACGTGCAGTGTCTCACAACTCAAATTCGAAACAGTAAAAAAAAATTGAAACGCTACACCTCCCCATTTCGCGACATGATGGACGACTTGTGACGTCACTCATCGGAAGGGTCAAGGGCAAGACACGACCCTAGACTCTCGAGAAATGAAAAGGAACTTTGTCAAAGGACAGTGTGGTCATTCTTGTTCCTTGACCCGCCCACGCTAGTGACAGACGCCGATCACGTCACGCTCGTTTTGGCGCCACCCACCAACGCATTAAAAGTGAGTGTAAAATTAAGTGATAAATTTTGCGAAAATTAAAAACAGGACAAAAAAAAATAAAAATTGAAAAAGACCACTGACCGACTGGCGCCTGACTTCAGTTCCACCTCGGGCAGGAATCGCAGTCTGCGGTGTCCACAGAAAAGTTGACCGTTGTCCACTCCGTGCGGCGGTTCTCGGTGTCCGGGGTCTCTGCCAAAAGACAACACACACGAGTCAGTCGCGTTTCGCGCGCCAACCAGCTCCAAATCAATAAGCAACTACTCCCTACTCCCCTTCTCCATCCCGCGTCTCCCTGCCCCGCCCCGCTTGGAGAAGCGCGGCGTAAACGTACGGGACGTAGCCCGCCCTTGTCACCTGACAAACAACAACCCCCTCATCATCATCATCGTCATCATCTCGGTCGTAAAAAGTACCCCTCAAAAAAAAATCCTTCCTTATGACCGCAAAAAATTACAAACAATTATGGACTGAAATTAGATTTAAATAAGTAGGGGAAAAAGAATAATTGAATTTCATACCTAAAAAAAAAATTAAAAAATTACAAATCAAATTTTTTTTAATGTTTTAAAAATTAACGTTGATAACAAGGCGAAAAAAAATTGAAAAAATAAAAAAAAATAAAATAAAATAAAAAAATTGAAAGAAACACGCAAACTTCCTCTATGAAAAGTGCATTGCTCTCAGGTAAATACATCTCTACTGTATTCAGTATCAACTTATATCATGTAAACATTTATTTTCGTATATGTAATAAAAAATTAATGTCATTTCCGGGCGCGAATTGATTGTAATTACAACTCTGTTATCCCTGCCCTTATCCTCCCACTGACGAGAGACGCAGTGGCGGTTTGTGGAACCAATGCAGAAATTTCAATAACATTTGACCACCATTTTTTTTTTGTAAATTTCATTATAAAAAAAATAATGAGGGGGTGTGGGTCATTGATCCGCACTGAAATGGAGTATTCGTTAAACACACCTTAAGTGTGTTGGAATAGATGCAAAACCGCCCACGAGCGCTTGGACGACCCTTCCCACCCTCGAGGGCGTGGATGGCGAGTAGGGAGGGGCCGGTGGACTTGAGATTCTCGACTCACTCTGCCCCGAAGCGGGACAGGCAGGAGCATGACCTTGATGTGACCTCATTAGCCAGTGCCAGGTGGATCCCCCCAGTTATCAAAAGATGCATTCCACAAAGAAACGCAAGGTCACCGCCAAAACCGCTGCCCGAGTCACCAGCCGCCGCGTCCACTTTTTCGTCGCCCGCCGCCCCACCCCCACCAAAGGGGTGTTGCTAGCGGGTTCCGCACTTTGCAACACGTGGCCTCTAGTTTGCCCTCTGATTTATTTCGTTTCGCTTTTTTTTCCCCAGCTCTCCTTGCTTCGCATTTCTTTTTTCTTTCTCCTCGTTCTTAATTGTGATGTGCTGTCAATTTCATTGATGTTGGATCACTTTATGTGATTTCCTGTCTCTTTTTTTCCCTATATCGCCGTCAGAGGGGGTTGCGCCCTAATTTCATCTCTTTCCCCTTCCCCACCCTCGTCATGACGACCCTCATTTTCCGCAGACGATGGAAACGAGGTGTCTGGGAAAAAAATGGGGTAAAATGGGAAAAAAAATAAAGTTCCTTCAAGATGGTCTCGTGATTTCGTTGCGACGTTAATGCAAATGCAGAAAACCCGAGCACATTTCCCTTCGTTTGCGCGTTGCGTTTGCTCGTGCTGCACGCCACGCTGTCGCATGCGGGAAAAAGCGACGCGGGAGTGTGTGAGGGGTTCGGGGGAGGTGGTTGGGAGGTGGGGGAGAGTTGCCGTCAACGTTGCGCATATTCGACAATTTCTATTTAATTCGTTTTTGCACGAAATCCAGTGGTGGCAGCCTAATGAGCGCTGACCTGTCGTCGTGGTGGCAGTGATGGATTACCCGGGCCTCCTTCCTTTCCTCGGCCGCCGAAAGGAGGCATTTTTTTCGTTCCCCTTCTCTCTTTTTCCCTTCCCTCATCCGCCTCCCCATCTCGTCTCTTGTCGACCAAAAAATGGCGAAAAACGTAATTGGGGAGAAGAGGAATGGCAAAATAATGAGGCTGTCAAGTTTCCAGCAACGCCAAACGAACGCTCAAATTTGCATAAAATTTCAATTACACTTTTCCTTAAGTCCTCCTCGACTATATATCAGAAAATACTTAGTCCAAATGCCGAACGTCCAGCCCCAAATCGGGCGAAATTCATTTACAGCATGTAAATTCGTTTTTTTCGTCATCCACATGTTTATTTATGTGGTAACTATGGCAACCCAGAAACTCGGGTGTGGTGGCCCACCTCCTTACTTTCACAAGCAATTTGATCCTTTAATTAGTCGTTTGGAAATGCAAATGACTGCGGTTTGGCAGTGTATCTGCTCTTTAATTCGCAATCAAGTGGCAAAAGTCTCTGTCACACGAAATAAAAAAAAGGGGCAACAAAAGTGGAATTCCATCAGTGGTCGGAGGACCCAGGGATAACGACCAAAGTGTTGTTTTTCGCATCGTTGTCGCTGCAGCGAGGTTGGAGGGGTGGAACGCACTGGGGTGGATGTTGTCAGGAAATCCTTTAATTGCTTCTGTTAATTGATTCGACCTAGACAGACGCAGGGAATGCTAAAAGTGCAGCGAGTGGACACAAGCCAATAAGCAGATTGGCCTGTTCACACTTCTTCTCACGACCCCCTTTCCTAGCGACACCCCCCGACCCCTCCCTTACCAGTTTCGTTTCTGTGTCTGCTACTGCGAGGGAGTGCTGTAATTGGATTGCATGCGGCTCCGGACAGTATTCGTTTACAAATGGAGACAAATGGACAAAGACCTCGCGTTCACGTGGGAGGAGGAGAAATAGAGAAAGAAAGAGAGAAAAGTGCAAACGAGAAGTTAGACCGAGGGCTTTGGCGCACTGTAATTAATGAGCTGCGTCTCGCGGAAAACTTGATATTATCTTGCGTGTTTGGGAGGCAGCCGCCTTGCAGGCCGAGCCAAGGCGAAACGCGATGGCTGTGGCCAGAGGGGAAGCCTGACCCCCACCCCAATGGCAATTACGAGCTGTTTGCCCATTCCAGTCACTCATGGGAAAACGGTGGCGGCCTCGCGTCTGACGTCACACCGGGCCGTCTCGCTGGCTGCGCCGCGGCTCGCGGCCCCCTCCCTGTTTGCGATGCGGTTTCTCGAAAACACGGAGGAATTTGTGCCCTTTTCCATCAAACTAATTACGTCTCCACTCATCATTCCTCGTTGCCAAGCAACGCGTCGCCTTTTGGCGCCGCCACCATGATGCAGCAGCAACGCAACCCTTTCCCACCGTTCTCCTCTTGCCCCTGTTGGGACCCTTCTTCCCCGTGGCCCCTTTCGTCTCCCTCCGGAGGTGGCCCGTTGCCCTGAGACACATCCATCTTTGCCCTGACAGCTTCTCTCTCTCATCTCCCCGTCTCTCATTCCTCCCCCTCGCATTCATCCCCACCCCAGCTCAGCTCCGTTCCCCCTCCCGGCCGTTGCAGCGCAAGCGTCATGGACTCGGCTCGCGTGCATTGCGTGACATGCCGTCCAGACTTCGGAGCAGCGGGAGTCGACGCTCAGCGCCTGCTGCTGCTCAGCCCCGGGCGCTTACCTGGCCCCTCCCGCGGGACCTTCAGCTCAAATGCACCGACACGTCCATCTCCCTTCATGCTCGGGGGAAACGAGCGGGGAGGCGAGGGGAGTGAGCAGGCAGCACATCCAGTGGGCGCTGTAAATCACTTTGTGCCTGAGATCTGCTCCAGGTGCGCTCCTTTTCCGCGTGGGAATGCGCCGGACTCGACTTCAGCCGTCCCGTTGCAAGGGGGCGCTGCTACATTTGCATACGCGAGAAATCAAATGTTTTCTCTTCCATGATCTATTGCGCTTTTCCTGTGCCACCCATCGCGTGGTAGCGCCTCTCTCCTGACCCTTCACCTGACTCCAAGGGGTGGCGGGCGTGCAGGGGTCAAAAAAAGCGGCAAACTGAATTTTCGTCAATTTCAAAACAATTTTTTTTTTTAATGAGAAAAATCAATTTTTCACTTTTATGGCCTCTGGATCTTAGAAGAAAAAGAAAGAAAAAAATTGCAAGACGTCAACAAGAAAAAGAAAAAATAATGAGAGGAAGAGATTAAGGGTTGGGTGAGAGGAAGAAGTAGAATGAAATGAATGGAGAGAAAAAAATGGGAATGCGAAAAGAAAGCAGCACGCACTCGCGTTTTGACGCAACGAGATCAACACCACACCTGCTCGTTAAGAAGCGGCTTCAAAGGATTAAGCAAAACGATTACAACACGCGTGGGAGGCCAAGCGACTAAAGAGGTGACGAGCGAAGGCGAACTACGAGCGCGCATGCGCATCCCGGCTGGCCTCTCCCACCTGGCCTCTCATCTCAACACCTCAATCGAAGTCCCCTCGGTGACCTCTGGCTTGCTCGCCCCGGGGGGAGCTGGATTCACCCTATCATTTGGCGCCAATTTATATTCATAAAAAGCCAACTGCAACATCGCTACTGTGGACTCGACAATCACAAAGAGCGCAAAACGAGAGAAAATAATGATATACAACAACACAACTCGCGTTTCCTGTCCTTTGATGCCCGCTCCTCACGCACTTCTCGACAGACGCACGCCATGCAAAACCCACCTGCTCCTTACACGTCAAAGAATAAATTATGAATCATCGCGTCTGACGTCACGTACCACCTCGACTTGTCAGCGAAAACTGGAAGGTCGTCACTTTGCACTTTTCAGGTCGAGGCTGAGGGGGGAGTAATAAGAGAGAGAGAAAGAGAGGTGGGGATGGGAAGGGGGGGTTTTGGAGGTGGCCATACTGTCAACCCCCAGCAGAGATGCCGCCAATGTTGGTGCAGCCACTTTGTCAAGGTTGTCAGGGACCAAATTGAAAACACAAAAAGAAAAAAAATGGAAAAAATGAAGAGGGAGAAGAAATAAAAATAAAAACACATCCCTCGCCACTCGAAGACAAAGCGTCCACTGTGCGGCGCGTGCGTATCACTTTCGACTGACCCTAAAGGGGTGAGTGCGCCAATATGTGTGTGTATAGCGGAAAATTTAATTAAGTGACAAAGAGGAGGGAGTAGTGATTACTTCATTAGGAAAGAGGTGTAAAATGGCCGACGCCCACACGCCCAAACGTGATGGACGACGGGGGTAAAAAAGGGAAAAGGAAAAAACATCTTTTTCTCCTTTGGTCGTCATGTTTTTTATCCGGCGCATTCCTAATCTGAAAACCACATTTATTTGAAGGCAGGCTCAACGGCTGACCACTGAGGCGCTGCTCCTCGGGGCAAAACTTCGATCGGGAATCAGGAAACGAAGTGGAGGGAAAAGAGGAGCTGGGGGTTCGTGGGGATGGATGGAAGAGGATGATGCGGGGGTGGGATGAGGGTTCATAACGGTAATCCATCTTCGTCACAGACATTCTCTGAATAGGGAGATCATTAGGGAACGGCAGAAGGAGATATGCAAGGACATGGAAGTGTAGGAAAATGCAACCCGTGATTAATGTCCAAACTAAATCGAGACGCGCACTTACGGCCGTCCGACTTAACCCCTTCCGTTTCTTAACCCGATGAAGACGCGCGTCGGCAGCCGACGTCTCGCGCATCAATCACGTGCGAAAAGACAAAAGAGTCCTAAGTCGAGTTGCGGGGTGGTCCTGAAGCGAAGGATTGTGGGGCTGATCGATGACGAGGGTGAGGGGAGGGGTGTGAGGGTAAGAGGGGTGTGGGGTAGAGCACAGTCGACTGTGGCTAATCGCGCTGACAAGGCACAATTTTTTCCTGTCTCCTGCTCTCGCCCCAGTCCTCGTCACAGAGTTTTGCAGCGTCCGTTTTTCGCATCTCGCGCTCACTTTTCATCTCTTCGCTTCCCCCTTTTCTCTCTCGGGCACACAAAGGAACGCCGCTTGAATCGTGCGCGAAAGGCGCAGCTCTAGCAGCAAAAAGAGAGCACTTGTTGCCCCGAGATCAACGAGCGCCTCGTAAAAGTGAATTTTACGAGTCAGCCAATTGCTGTTTCGCGGTCCCCCGACCGCATGCAGCAGCGCGGCCTCGCCACACCGCCGTACCCATTTCCACTGTTAACTTCTTCCACTTGCACGCGCAGGACTGCAAATCTGCTGGGTAAGAACTTCACATCAAAAAAAAATATATTTTTTTCTTTTCTTTTCTTTTTATATTTTTTGGGGTTGGAAAAAAGTCATTAGTAAATTGAGGAAAGAGGAAAGAGGTTTTTGTCTCAACGTTGTGTGTGTGTCTGTGTGTGTGTGAGATCAAAACGCCAGATCGACGTCCGATGATATCGACAAAATAAAGTAGATGGAGGCCATCGCTCAACCAATTTGAAACGCATTTGGCTTGCAGGACGCGTCGCCGACCCTCCCTTCCGCATAACGTTCTACTCGCAGCGAGAGTGATGAGTCAAAACTCGACAAGGAGCGGCGTCGGATTCAAATTGACTGCGCCGCATCGGAGCTGCGCTGCGTCCCACTCGGCGACCCGCAGCCGGGGGTCGCGCAACAGCCGCGCGGGAGGAGCAGGTGGGGCGTCGCGGGTGTAAAAGGCTGGGAGGAGTGGGAGCAAAGACAGCTTTTGGTAAATCAATCACTGACACATTAAATCACGAGGTGGTCGCTCAATTCCAGCCCCCGCAACGATGGCCGCGCGCTTCTAATGCAAGTTTAATTGCTGCGCGTTGAGGGGGACTGCGACTGGCGTCCGAACCAATGCGATGCGAACCCCTTTTATCCATCGGGTCGGAGCCGGGGTCCCACAGTTGCTGAGAGTAAACCAAACCGACAGCTGTTGTCTGGTCTCATTGGTCGGCGGGGATACGTGAGGATGAATGACGGAGTCACGACAAATTACCGATGCACGGGGCGAGATGTTCTACAGAAACAACCGCGCTTCGGGTTTGTAAAATTTCTTTTCAAAAATAATTATTATTTTTTTTTATTTTTGACTTTTAGATTTTTCTCGCTTTATATTTGGATTCGATAGAAATTCTAATCTGAAATTGCAACTCCTAAGTACACCACTTATCCCACTGCGACTCATCAAGCAGCGGACCGAAGCCGTATCGAAAATCAGTGTTCGGTAATTAATATTCGTAATGACGCAAGGCTTCGACTCGTACTTGAAAACCCGCATTCGAAATTAATACCCGAGTCGCAGTAAGAAGTAAAAAGACAAAAGACGAATCGCTAATTTCCCACGAGAAATCAACTACTCTTAACGACACGACCACGTCAACGGATCCAGTCGTCGTGGACGGACAACTCACTAATCTTAATTGATGATCAACTTCTTCCCTAACGACATGATACGTCCCTCACCACGCACCCGTCCCCCTCTTCCCCCAACATGTGCCCTAGCCGAGCTGCGCCTCACCCCTTCCTTCTCTGCTCTACATCCGATTAAGCTTTTGGTCACTATTAAAAAACCATCCATCACTGTCAAAATGGGGTTCCGCCACCGAGTTACGGGTGGGTGGGAAACCCGAGAAGCCCCTCCCATTCTTCACGCCTGTCATCTCACCTCAGAAATTTGCGCCACTTGTTCACGAAATCTGCGTTCACCGCGTACAAAACCATGTCGGTGGCCGGTGTGTGCGTGATCGGTCGGTTTTTATCCAAATACAAGTCGTTCAAAACTGTCTTTTGCTCGGTCGCCAAGGTACGGTAGGTTTGGCGCAGCTGATCGTTCTGTACTTGCAAAACCTGATGGTAAACACGTGATTAATGTTTGTTATTCTGTGTTTATCATTTGTTTTTATAAAAAAAAAGGTGGTTTTAAATAAAAGTTTTCGTTACCTCGCAATTTCCACACGGGGCATGACTTTGTGGAAATTCGGGTGCATCCTGAAAATACTGTTTAAGGCGTTCCCAAACATCAACTGGAACCAACCGTCTGTCTGCCTCCTGAATAGATAAGTCATCTGCAAGTGAAATTGATCGGAGTAATTGAAATTTTATAAAGAAATAAGAAAAAAGAACATAAACGTTAAAAAATAATTTTTCTTTTTTTTTAAAGAAAATTTTAAAAAATTTTCCCACCGAAGAAAAACGCAAGTCACATTCCTTCCGCTTTGATTTCGTGTGGGGTAAACTGGCATTGTCAGATGTGTGACAAAGTTGCATGATATAATAACTATAATTAATGTAAATTTAATATGTATAAAAAATAAAAGCCGAATTCGCGATCTGTTTATTGTTATTGCTTCAATCTGGTTGTAAAACGAGTTTTTCTTTCTTTCGTTCTTTTTTTTTACTTTTTTTTTTAAGTTTATGTTCTTGTTTTAGTGGGTATTAAGTAAAAGGAAACGAACTATGGTCACACAGAATGTCTTCATTAAACGTGAACGATAATGGCAAAGCGGTTTCTTCTTGGTCATCTGTATCCACTTCGGCATTCAGGCCTTGTAAGTCGTCATTGCTATGGCTTGTTCCATTTTCTTTATTTTCGTTTTCCACCCGATCTACAGCCAATTTTCGCCAGGAACGAAACGATGATTTTCCAACCCAAAACCCTTCTTCTTTTCTATAGATTTAAAAAAATATTATATATTAAATTTAATTTTTTTAATTTTCAATTTAAAAAAAATAAAAATTTAGTACTCACGAAGGTGTTTTTTCTTTCAATAAACTGCTAATTATTTTATGGTCATCATTTATTTTAGCTCGAGCTCGAATCACTCTGCATCGATAAGCAACGCATTTGTAGCATAATGCATCTCTGAAATAATTTTTTTTTAAATGTTATTGTATTTTCTTTAAATAAATTTTTGGTATTAATACTTGTTCAGACGTGGTCCTCCACCATATTTGGCAAAAATAATATCAGCCTTTGAAAAAAAAATGGCATTACATTTTACTTAAATATTAAAAATTATAATTATAATATTTTGTGCTTACTGCTTCATGACTGATGCGTTTCATTTGGCATATACTGTCCACATTCAACCTAAAAATAAAAAAATAATTAATTTGAATTACAAAATAATTAGTAAGCGATAAATTTTTCAAACTATCGATTACGATTGCTTTATGTTAATCGAATTAAATAATTTTTCATTAATAATTTCTCTCCGAGCATCTATGTAATCGTAAAATCAATTATTTGTAGTGGAAACAAACAATTCTGAAGTTTTGAAAATAATAATTACAATGCGTTTCAATTGACAAAAGCAGATTAAATCTGAAAAAACTTTAGCGCCACATTTTACATCTGGACAAAAATTTCCAAATAAAAAATCACTAAAGACTCAATTACAAAATTACGTACATAGAGTGTGGACAAAGAAAGGACGAGTTATCAACTGATTTAACTTCCTCTTCAGAAGATAAATAAGTAATTATCCATTTTGTTTGCAGCCACTCGAATTGGCCGTTTGTTACTGGCATTAACCCGTACAAATGACGAATTTCATCTTGCCGCGCTTTTCCTTTAACCATGTTTACTTCCTAAAAATAAAAATAATTTATTCTCATTGTAAAAAAGTTCATTGAATCAAACAAACCCTCATTTTTTCCAGATCTGAAATCCAGTCCTGAAATTTACTATTATCCTGACTAACCAACTGTTGTATTCGTTCCGGCAAATCCCATTCGACAGATGTGTCTTTTGGAATCGCTAGAAAATAAAAAATAAAATATTTTAAAAATTAATTGACGTTAAAGCCAAAATAATTCATCAATAGCATTACCTTCAATTTCCTTCGACCTCAATCTGTAGACCAACATGTAAGCATTTTTCGAAGAATGCTCTCCTTTTCCAACTTTAGGTCTCTTTGGTTGTTTGGCAGCTTCATTAAAAACACAAAAAAAATTAATAACTAACCTAAATAATAAACATACTTTCCATACTTTCATCTTCGTCAACCCCTAGCTTGAGATTCCCTGTCATCTTCTCGACCGTTTCATCATTAAATTTGTACCAATCTCCAGTTGTTCTATCCTTAATGTGTGCGATGTAATGCCCAGAAAAAGCAGTTGGTCCGCGATGAATTAACACGGCACATAAGTCGTAAATCGTTTGCGAGTCATCTAAAGTAAACACTCATTAAAATTCCTTTCGAGTTTCTATATCTTTAGTTCGTTTTACCGATAGCCGTGACGTATTCATCAACATATAAAACTTCGGGAAAATTGATGTATGAATTCAGTTTTTTCTTCTGACCTGATTTCCTGATTTAGAAAAATTAGATGTAAATAAAAGTGAATGTTAAAAATATAAATTGTTTTACCTGTCGAATATAAATCTCAGTAATTGTAAATTTAAAACAGGAGGCATTTTCACAAGGTTTATTTTGCGAGTTGCATTTTGCTTGCACTGACAATGACTGCAAAAATATTGATTAGCACCATCTAATTTTTCTTCCTACGAAGTAAATTAATTTTAGAATAAAATAAACAAAAAAAATTATTATTTTTTTATATTTTTTTTTTACTTGAAGAAATTCTTCAATGCACTCATGCAAAGCTTTGTGACCAGTAATGTTTAAGTCGAGCTCATAAAATGTCGATGGACGCGGTGAACTTTGCTTGCAATTTGCACAGCTGAAATTGAAAAATGATTACAACTAACAAAAAAAAAAGCGTGAAATAGATATTTGAGATTTTACATGGTGTCGTAATTGTATTCCCCACAAAACTGAGACTGAAGAATTTCACGAACTGAATTATTTTTCTGTGATTGCAATTTTGTTTCTAGCAGATTCATAAATAATTTGGAAAATTCCTGAGCATCCTACGTAACATATACGAAACTAGTTATTTCTTGTTATTTTATTTCTTTATTTTAGCTGTAATACCTGCTGTTGCGCTGTATCCAAACCTAACGAATTTACGAAATCCGAAGGATCAATGTACCTGTGTAATAAATATTTAGAAATTAGAAAAGTTATTATATTAGAAATATTGTGTATTTTGAACATTACCTCCTTTCGCTGAATTGAAGTAATCCAAAAATGAGCTGCAAATGCCCTGCGCATGCCATAGGTGAATATGGAGCATCTAAAACATTAAAATGATTAATTAAAACTATATTTTCTGTGACAATATCGGTAAATAAGAAATCAAAACCTGCTAATAGACAGTCTTTTTCTTGAGAATCATCTTCCGGTTTCCATTGATAAATTCCTTTTCTCAAGACTGGATTATGAAACCATAACTATTTTCAGAAAATTTACAAAATTTGCATTTTAATACAACATATTCTAAATCATAGGTTAATTTGTGTTACCTGTAACAAGCAATTCACATAACACGTGGCTCCTAAATTTTTCAATCCAACGAAGCAATTCTATGACAAAAATAATGCAAAATATAAATTACCAGCATCAAATAAAATGCTTAAAATTTATTTTTACTACCTCTGATCGTTTTTCACTTTCGGGATCGTCTATATCAAGCCACGTATCATCTTTTACCGAATCAAGCCATTCCTTTTCACCCAAACCGACTAGACAATTAGGATTTCCTTTGCAATTTCTCCTGTAAACCAAGCGCCATATATTCAATGGAATGAAATTTTCCTATTAAGTCATAGTTTTTTGTGACTAAAAACCTGCACTTTCCCTTTTGGCACGGTTGTAAGTTTACTCTATAAGCGATAGCTAGATGTTCTTGGCCGATATTTTCAACATTAACTTCTTCTGCCCACTTCCACGCTGCTTTTTCAAGTTTCTGTTGAGGAGCCATTAAAAACTTCCTTTGTTCTTCTCTAAAGTTCTAATCAAATTAAAATCACAGATCTTGCCACGTTCTCGATCTTAATTGCGCGTGACTTACATGTGAAAGGAAAGTCACAATTCCATGTATATTAACGATAATAAAGTTCAAATGCTGGTAGCGGTTTTCAAGTTATTCAAACTCGACGCCAGATGGCGATAGAACTATATTATTGGTCTATCG